>JACSCI010000091.1:17912-65008 GCA_016801065.1 Sceloporus tristichus | reverse complement strand
TAACCCTAACCCTAGAGCAACATGTACGCATGCGCTGCTTGGAAAGTTTGGACTTTAAAGTGCACCCCTACACACATTCCTGTGCCATTTTCACCTAACAATAAAAAACGCTAAAACTGTAAATATTGACATATGTACAAGGGAGGTGATGGGGGATGGCAGGGGGACAGTGGTGGCAGCGGAGACAGCTGTGGCTGCGCATTGCAGATTCAGCAGGAGCGCGGGGACCAAAGGAGAGGAGGCATCTATGATGCTGCTGACACTGGCAAAGTGCAAGCGGACAAGTATGCCAACACCAGCTGATCACCAGCTGGCAGGAGACCACCTTTGTTCTTGGGTAGGGCGGGGAAAAAAGTTTAAAGGGGCCTGGCGCTTTAAATGTGCACATGCGCACTTCGCAGCCGACAAAAGGGAACTTGCCGGCTGCTGGTTGACTGCCGCAGCTGCGCACTTCTCATGCGGCAAAAGAAAAAAAAAGCCGCGGTTTGGGCCGCCCGTGCGGAAGCTGCCTCTCTTTTTGCAGTGTCCTCCGAGGCGGCGGTATGGAAACTCCAGGTCCGAAACGGACCCAGGTGAGGCGTCTTCACTGCCCCCTGTGTGGAAGCCCCAACACCTGAAGCACGCCCCCGGGGCGGGCCGTCTGGAGGCTCCGCATTCAGCTGAATACACCTCCAAGACGTCCTCCCCTGCCCGTCTGTATCCCGCCATAGTTTAGTCATTTTGGCTTCCAGGGAGATTTCAGGCTTGGTCTGTTCTCGGACCCATTTGTTTGTCTTTTTGACTGTCTGCGGCATACTCAGCCTCTTCTCCAGCACCAGATTTCAAATGAATTTATGGTCTTCTTATCCACTTTCATTACTGCCCAGCTCTCACAGCCGTACATGGCAACAGGGGATACAATGGACTGGACATTAGTGCTCAGTTGTATATCTTTAGACTTTAGGACCTTGTCCAGTCCTTCATAGCTACCCTTCCCATTCATAGTCTTGTTTTGATTTCTTGACTGCAGTTTCCCATTCTGATCAATGTTTGCTCCAAGATACAAGAAACCTTTTAACTTCCTCATTATCTAGGTTGAATTTATGTAGATCTTCCCTAGACATTGTTTTTGTTTTCTTTATGTTCAGTAACAAGCCTGCCTTTGCAGTTTCTTCCTTGACCTTCCTTAGTAATTGCTCCAAGTCCGTGGTGTTTTCCTATACAGTAGTAGTATTGTATCGTCCATGTATTTTAAGATTGCTGATGTTCCTTCCTCTTATCTTCCCTCCTCCTTTTCAAACCAGCTCTTCATTTATTTTCTGCATGTAAACTGAACAGTTGGGGTGATAAGAGGCAGCCTTTTGCCAATTGAGAACTATTCTGTTTCCCCATGTTATGTTCTGACAGAAGTCTCTTGTCCTGAGTACAGATTCCTTATCAGGACTATCAGAGGTGTTGGCACTCCCATGGCTTTAAGGGCTTGCCATAGCCTTTCATGATCTATGCGGACAAAGGCTTTGCTATAGTGACCAGTGTTTCACAAACTCTGGTCTTCCAAGTGGTTTGGACTTTACTGGTCAGTAAATGGGGGAGCTGTAATCCTGGGAACAAGTTTAGGAAACACTGCTATAGTCTATTAAGCACACAGTGATTCTTCCCCCTGGAATGCCTCTGTACAGTCACACAACTACAAATCCCAGAATTCCATATCACTGAGAGCCATGGCAGTTAAAGATGGACTATTTCTGCAGTGTAGATGCAAACAAAATGAATTACAACTCATAGAGTTGGAAGAGACCCCAAGGGCCATCCAGTCCAACCCCATTCTGCCATGCAGGAACTCTCAGTCAAAGCATCCCTGACAGATGGCCCTCCAGCCTCTGCTTAAAGACCTCCAAGGAAGGAGACTCCAATACACTACGGGGGAGTTTGTTCCACTGTTGAACAGCCCTTTCTGTCAGGAGGTTCCTCCTAATATTGAGGTGGAATCTCTTTTCCTGCAGTTTGCATCCATAGTCCCTGGAGCAGCAGAAAAGAAGCTTGCTCCCTTCTCAATATGGCATTCCTTCAAATATTTAAACAGGGCAATCATACCACCTCTTAACCTTCTCTTCTCCAGGCTAAACATCCCTAGTTACCTAAGTCCTTCCTCATAGGACTTCATGGTTTCCAAATCCTGTATAGAAATTTCTGCTTCGGACTCAATAATGGCCTTTCCTCCTCTTCTGTGAAGAAAACTGTGACATCTCAAAAGGTGATCTGCAATAGAAAATAGCCCTCATCCAGAGAGTGATGATTGAAAGAAGCACATGGTGAATCCCAAATATGAATGGATCACTTCAGGATATCAATAGAGTGGGACATATTGGAATATCCTCCCTTCTCTTTTCCTTAGCTCCCTGGATCTTCAAGAAAGGTGTGAGAAGGAAAAGACAAGGCTGCAATCTTTGTTCCTGGTCTTCTAGATTTCTTGTGTGATGGGAGACATTTTTTGCACATGAAAATTTTTCCATGTTGGTCTTCACAATTTGCTTCACTAAACTGATATAAGTCTAGGGCAGCCTCTCCCAATCATAATTTTTTTTATTATGTATGTACTTGATTTCCAGTCTGTTTGGTCAACTTCTGTTACCACAAAAGGCAGAGAACACTAGAGGACCCTCTTCCCATAACTGACAATGAAAATAGGAAGACCACATATTGAATCATTAGGAATGACTTCTTTCATGACGCCTCCAAAACCAACTGCCTTCACCAGGTGCCTCACTGCATCAAAATGGGGGACCAACTCTGTCTCAAAGCCATGGGTTCAATGCTCTTTTAGCAACAGAAGAAGTCCTCCTGAGGACACTCTGAGGGCTGCCATTGGCTGGAAGCCCTCCCACCATCCCTGGCCCTGATTGGCTGAAAGCCCAGTCCCTCCCACATCCCACACAGAATGACATCACTGCTACGGAAGGCTCTCTTGACCAATCAGAGAGCAAGATGAAGGTTCTTCTGGAAGCTTCCGTGAGAAGGAGATATAAGGCCTGAGAGACCAAGAGACAGTTGGGGGAATTGTGTCGGTTGGAGATCAAGAGAGAGAGTTAAAGAGCGGATCTTGGAAGTTAGTCTCAGAATTGGACACTTAGGTTTATTTATTTCTTTAATAGCTTGTATGAATTGAATATTATATACTTACAAATATTGTACCTGCAAGACTCTTAATATCTTGTATGGCTTATATTTCAGTTATATTTTGTTATTTATAGTAAATATCTCCTTGGAGTATCTACTACTCGATGCTCCTTTTACACGTATTTTGGCTCGGTTGATGCTTGGGAAGATCAGTAAAGAAGGAGAAATAAGGTTCCTTAACTGGTCCCAGTGAAGGTTAAGGGAAACCCTTTTATAATTCACTGGATGATGGCACCGAGATTTAAGGAAGTTAAGGGTCTGCTGGGCTAAGAGCCATAATGTCTAAATGTCTAATTAACCATTTGTAATCCACTCTGATAGCCTTTTGGCTGAAGAGAGGGGTATAAAACTTATTATTATTATTATTATTATTATTATTATTATTATTATTATTATTATTACAGGGCTGCAGTTTGGCTGCTTGGACCACCGGAGATCATCAAAGTGAGTCAGTTGGAAAAGCCCATCTCACTCCAGAAAATAAAGGTACTTGAGGAGTTTGCACTCTACGTCTTTCTGTAATAATAGCTACAAAACTGATAATAGCATTTGGGACATTTAGTTTTTTAATAAAATATGGCAATTTAAATGCTGCTTTAAAACCTCTTCACATCTGCAGCTTTGTGCTGGTTTTGGGGGGAAATGAGAAAGTGTTGGGAGGGAGGGACTGCCAACAGAATTGGGAGATGCATTGCAGGCTATGGACAGTTTGCGGCCAAGTAAGGTCCAAAACACATGGCAGCAATAGTCCAGTCTGAGAGTGCTTTAACTGCTCTGGCCCAGTGCTAGGGAATCCTGGGAACTGGAGTTTATTGTGGCACCAGAGCTCTCTGACAGATAATGTCTCACAAAACTACATTTCCCAGAATTCCCTAGCACTGAGCAAGGGCAGTTAAAGCGATCTCAGATTGGATTATTGCTGCAGTGTGTTTTGGACCTAGGTGACCCATTGCAAGTCACACTCTCTCAGCCTCAGAGTATGTCAATGGCAACCCCTCTCTGAACAAACCTGGAAAGGAAACCCCATGGTAAGGTTGCCTTAGGGGTTCGTAAGTTGGAAATGACTCTAAGACACACATGAAGAACAGAAAAAAGTCTGCACTTATTTCACAGGTTGTACATGGGAATGGGAGGCAGCGTGGTGCAGTGGTTTAAGTGTTGGGTTACAACTCTGGAGGCCACGGTCCAGTGCCCCTCTCCTCCATGAAACCAGCTACCTCCCTTGGGCAAGAAGCTACACTCTCTCAGCCTCAGGGAAGGCAATGGCAAACCTCCTCTGAACAACTCTTGCCAAGAAAACCCCAGGAGAGGCTCCCCAGAAGTCGGCAATGACTTGGAGCCACTCCACAAAAAACGACAAAGCCTCAAGAAAGAGACAGTGTGGTTCAGTGGCTGGAGCATTGGACTATGACCCTGGAGACCAGGGTTCGAATGCTCTCTTGGCCAGGGAAACCCACTTGACCTTAGGCAAGTCACACTCTCTCAGCCTCAGCCTTTCTTTCTCTGGGAGAAAGAAAAAAAGAAAGAAAGAAGACGTGGGAGTTGTAGTCCTTGGTTCAGAAGGATTGGAGGGGGCTTACTGCAGGGAAGGACCCCTCCTCTTTCTGGTAGGGTTGCCATTAGTCAGGACCTCCAAACTGGGACAAATGTAGGACAAAATTTTCAAATGTAGGACCTTTTTTTGGGGGGGGGGCTACATTTGAAAAAGAGCCTTGCTGAGGGGAGGACTCCTTCTGCACTTGGGCTCCGTTCATGGAGCCCAAGCGGAGAAGGAATCCAACCCCAGGGAGGCATTCTTTACCCCTTGGGCTCCGTTTTTGCCAACGGAGCCCAAGAGGAAAAGAATCCCTCTGCTCAGTAAGGATTCCTTCTCCGCTTGGGCTCCGTGAACGGAGCCCAAGCGGAGAAGGAATCCGCTCCCTTTCCAGGCCTCTGTGGAGGCTTGGCCTTCACAGAGGCTGGGAAAGAGGGAGGAGAGCGCCCGTGATCGCGGCAATCGCGGGCGGCCCCCCTCCCTTTCCAGGCCTCTCTGGAGGCTTGGCCTTCACAGAGGCCGGGAAAGAGGGAGCAGAACCAGGCCGCCTCCCTTGGCGGAGGAGGCCAAGCAGGGAACGGGCCTCGCTCATGCAAGGCTCCTTTCCCTGCCTGGCATCCGTCGCGGGGGGGGGGGTGTCCCGGGGGCGGGGCCAAACTGGGGGCGGGACCGTGTGGACCCGCCCCAAACCGGGAAAGTCTCGCCCCCAGGTGGGATATGGCATCCCTACTTTCCGGCCATGTGGATGTTGGGAGATCCAGTCCAGGAAATACACTGTAAATCCCATTGGCAAGAGAAAAGGCTACTACAGTGGTACCCCGGGATACGAAAGCACCGCGTTATGAAATTTCCGGGATACAAAAAAATTCCATAGGAAAAAACTGTTTCGGCTTACGAAAAAATTTTTGGTGCTTTTCGGCGCTATTTCGCACGAAATCGCGGCTTCCAGTGCTAGCGGCTATGGCTTTTTCGGGTTGCGAAATCTTTCGGGTTACGAAGGGCGCCGCGGAACGAATTAATTTCGTAACCCGGGGTACCACTGTACTGCCTTTCAGATCCAGTTTACCCCAAATCCTTTATGAGGCCAGAAACTCCTTCGTTAGGAAGTGAACACCGAATATTTCAGGAAAGCCCTATATCTCCCAAGGCCCCCTCCCTCCAGGACCCCCTTCCACTCTTCCCCTCAGTCTCTCTCTCTTCCTGAAGGCCTCAAATATCAACTGCCAAGCACTCAGGCAGAAGCAGCCATTTTGTGTTCTGGCAGCCATTTTGTGTTCTGGCAGCCATTTTGTGCTGCTTGTGACTGTGGTTCCAGAACCTTCTCTGAGGCTTCAGTTGAACAGAGGCTTCTCTTTCTCTCCTGAGGCTCCAGAGAGAGAAGGAGGCCAGGATCCTTGGGCCAAAAGGAAAGTGTGTCTCTTCGTGTGTCTTTTGTGTGTATGTTTTCTGAGAGGGTTTTCTTATTACCCAGCTCTGCTCCTTCTAGGGAACATGGGTTTTAAAAGGGTTCTGAAATGGGGAGGATAGTTTTAATACAAGCCTTATTATTATTCTTCTTCACAAACATTGGGCTTTGGCTTCTAAGAGGAGCCTTGTCCCCCCCAAAAAGGCCAAAAGTGGCTCCTTTTAAATGTTTTTAAAAGTTTCCCCTGTTTCCTTATGAATAGATTTTCAGGCAAGAAGGAAGGAGACAGGCCAGAATAACTCATATCACCAAGAATGAAACAAACAAACATACAAACAAACAAGAACAACAAAAATAAGGATTAGAAACTAATACAAACTATTTAATTGTTTTAAAGGAAAACCATTATGAGGAGGGTAAAAACAAGAATTGGGTGCTTCTACCCTTTTACAACCGACTCTGGCTGTATCTGCACTGCAGAAATAATCCAGTTCTAAAGTATGTTAACTCTTCTAGTTCCATCCTATGGAATCCTGAGATTTGTAGTTTGTTGTGGCATGAGAGCTCTCTGGCAGAGAAGGCTAAGTGTCCAAAGGTAATATCCCAGGATTCCATAGCACTGCGCAGTTAAAGTGGTGTCAAAGTGTCTTATTTCTATAGTGCAGATGCAGCCTTCTTGGGAAAGGGGCTGATGCTGGGGAAAAACACTGGGGACCTCTGGAGGTTTCAGCAGATGATATATTTATTTAGTTATGATGCACTCATTTCACATCTAGCTACAGGGACATAACCAGGGCCCCCTCCAATTCCCCATCCCCTAATCCCCCACCACTCTAAGAAGGCGTGGAGTATCTGATGTGTAGGGGAGCTGCAGTGAATCTATGCTAGGTCCAGGGGGCTTTGTTTGGTGCAGAGGGAGGAAGGGGATGCCCACCTCTGCATCAGCCCAAAGGAGGCATATGTCACCTGCGTATGTCACCAGCAGGATACTCTTCTCTGTGTCTTTCAGTGCTGCAGGGTTTCTTGCTAAGCCGATCCTAACCCTGGTTCCTTTTCACAGGAACTTCATCTCGGCCTTCTTGTACACGGCTTTGGGGCCTCTCTTGCTGTAAGTGACCAAGTACAGGGCCACCAGGACTCCTTGTCCACCTGATGGCCGACACAGAGGCCAAGCGGAGGAAGTTGGGCTCCAACAGAAAGAGGATGGAGAGGTACAAGAGCTCTTTGGTGAGTCACTATCCTAATAGCTTCATCTGTGTCACTGCTGGGCCAATTTATGAAAGGGAGGAAATAAAATACTGTCCCAGTTTGGCAGAGATAGTCCTGGTTAATCCTCTGTCACCCCACTTTTTCGGGAGCTTTTAAAAATGTCCCAGTTTTCTCTCCTCCTCCCACTTTCCCCTTTCTCAGCTCACTTCAGTTCCTGAGTGCAATTGAGTTTGCAGCCCATCAACTCAAACGTGGGGAGAGGAGAGGAAATAAGGAGACAGGATATGGCCCTTCCCAGGAGGCTGAAGCAAAAGCAAACTGCTGTGTCCTTCCTAGCTTCCGTGATCTTCCTCATAAACAACTTTGGCCATCTTTACTGCCTTCTGGGTTGTTTGTCCACATGTGTCTTGCTTTTCCAATCTTTGAAATATTGGGGGTATGGGAGAACATCTCTGGATCTAAATATGGGGTGCCTCAAGCCCAGAGTGCTCCCCAGAACTGTTATTAAAAATGACGTTTGCCTCTCAGATGTGGCATAATTCTTAGGTGGCTAAATGTACTGTATGTGTTGGGATAGTCAGTATCCTAATCTATCATCAGTATCCCAGCCATGGCCTAAATTATATTGTGTATTATATTGTATATTATATTGAAAAGATTCAAGACAAACTGGATCTCAAAGGCAGTAGCTTTTTTCTTGCTGACAGAATTTAAAGTTTATTTGCTGGACTGAATTCTAAAGTGATCAAATAATATTTGGATGCACCATTCCTTCCCTTTTCCTTAATCTCTCTGTGAATGAGGGCTATTTTCTGTTGCAGGTGACCTTTGCGGATGTGGCTGTATATTTCACTGAGGACGAATGGAAACTTTTGACGAAGAAGCAGAGACTTATGTACAGTTCTGTAATGATGGAGAATTATGAGAACGTGGCCTCTGTGGGTAAGTAACTGGAATCCACTAACATTATAGAATCACAGAGTTGGAATCAACCACAAGGGCCCTCCAGTTCAACCCTCTTCTGCCATGCAGGAACACACATTCCAAGCACCATCCAGCCTCTGTTTAAAGGCCTCCAAAGAAGAGGACTCCACCAAACTCTAAGGGAGTATATTCCACTGTCTAAGAGCTCTTACTGTCCCAAAGTCCCTCCTAATGTTTAAGTGGAACTTCTTTCTCTCTGGCTTGCATCCATTGTGGTGTCTCCTTTTCTCTGTAGCAGCAGAAAGCAAGCTTGCTCCATCCTTAATGCCACCCTTTCCAATATTTAAACATGGATATCATATCCGCTGTTAATTTTCTTTTCTCCAGGGTAAACATACCCAGCTCTCTAAGCTGCTCCTAATAGGGCTTGATGGTTTCCGGATCTTTCACCATTTTAGTTGCCCTCCTCTGGGCATGTTCCAACTTCTCAACATCCTTTTTGAATTGTAGAGGCCAGAACTGGAAAACAGGATTATTCCAAGTGAGGCCTGACCAAAGCTGAATAGAGTGACACTATTACTTCCCTTGATCTAGAAACTATACTCATATTGATGCAGCCTAGAATCACATTGGCCTTTTTAGCTGCCGCATAACACTGTTGGCCCATGAGTAATATCTATGAAGGGAGGGAAAGGGGACACAAACCTGCTTTTTCTCTAATGTTTCTTTTCCAACCTGAGTTTGCTTAGCTCCATGGTTGATTCCAGAGGCCCTTTGTTACCCAAAATGCTGGAGCCTGGGAAGGACACTTCCAAGTGCTATGCTTTTAGGGGAATGTGGTACTTTGCTGAAAGCAGACATATAGTTTGGTTGGGGCAAAAGCAACCTTGGGATTCAGCTCAACTATACCGGGCCTGGAAGCACAGAGAACTCCAAATGCATTTGAAATAGGTTTTTATGTTTTATTTAGGGGGAAAGCAATATACACACATATACAGATATAGGTGTTCACACACACACACACACACACACACACACAAGAACTAGTAAGAAAGGTTGGAGTGGTGAATAGTGTGAGGCTTTGCTAATGGTAAAACTTTACCTAGGTGGAACTTGATTACAATTGTGGAGGGTTAAGAATGGTGAGAGAAGTCAGTAACTTCTATGGCAAGTGGGGCTGGTGAGTGTAGTGAGGTGTTTAGCAATGTAAACCGACAGTCTGTCTGTCTGTAATTGGACTGACGTCGAAGAACAATCAGCCAGGGCAGATATTTATACTGTAATTGTTTCTTGGGGTCAGAAACCGAGTGTTCAAAAAGGTTTATATCATTTTAGAAAGATTCCTGGGGGAGAATGGTTTGAAACTAAATTATATTCACTGGGTGCTTGGTGGAAATATCTCAGACAAAAAGCATTAACACACTGGCACTCAGGTCCTTATTGGCTCTGAATTCCTATTGCGTTCACAATCCAATATACAGTGCAATCTGAGGGTGACACTCCCAGATGCAGCTCAAGAATAACATAGCAGAGTACGGAAACAAATATCCAGATATAGATATTGGCAATACACTGGCCACTTTTCACTTAAAAATAAATCAGAAACACAATTCGTTTCATTTAAATCCTTGGAGGTTCTCTCTCTTGAGTTGCAAAATAATACAAATATTTGCAACCTCTCCTCTCTGACTTCCATCAACTTCACCATCTCTTCCTCACACAACTCCAATCCACACCAATCTGCATGTGAGCTGTATACTGTATTGATTGTGAGTCATCTCCTGGAGCCAAACAGCATAAAGCATCCTCTGCAGTTTGCTTGCATCATGCCTTGGGCTCTGACTCAAGACTCTAGGGCAGTCTCACAGGATAAGATGCCACCTGTCAATCAAAGTATTTTTGCACATGGTTAATGGAATATTTTTTCAACAGTCCTTTGACAATCTGCTTCCAAGGATTCCTTCATCAAAGTTCCCTTAATCTCTTCTTTGGTCGCTCCTATGAGTAAGGATACAATCATTATATGGATTTGGGAGCATCCAGAACAGGGTCATGCTCAGGCCACTCACACCAACTTTATTAATCTAATCTGAAATAGGGAGGTATGAACGTGGGGCTAAATCTTGGAGTGACATCTTCTCTTAACGCTGAGATTGTCTTGTCTGTCATTTTCTTTGTTTACAGAATCACTTGTCAGTCATGAGAGAATCCACACAAGAAAGAAGTCACATAAATGTCAGCATTGTGGGAAAAATTTTGCTTACAAGTCAATCCTAGTGACACATCAGAGAGTCCACACAGGAGAGAAGCCATACAGATGCCAGCATTGTGGAAAATGTTTTTATTTGAAGTCAATCCTAGTGAGACATCAGAAAGTCCACACAGGAGAGAAGCCATACAAATGCCAGCATTGTGGGAAATGTTTTTTTATGAAGTCATACGTAGTGACACATCTGAGAATCCACACAGGAGAGAAGCCATGCAAATGCCAGCGTTGTGGGAAATGTTTTTCTCAGAAGGCACACCTAGTGAAACATCAGAGAGTCCACACAGGAGAGAAGCCATACAGATGCCAGCATTGTGGGAAATGTTTTTCTCAGAAGGCACACCTAGTGAAACATCAGAGAGTCCACACAGGAGAGAAGCCATACAAATGCCAGCATTGTGGGAAATGTTTTTCTCAGAAGTCAAGCCTAGAGAGACATCAGAGAATCCACACAGGAGAGAAGCCATACAAATGCCAGCATTGTGGGAACTGTTATTCTCAGAGGTCAGACCTAGTGAGACACAAGAGAATCCACACAGGAGAAAAGCCACACAAATCCCAGTAGTGAATTAACATTATTTTTTGTCAATAATGGATACAAAAAATATATTTTCAATCCAGTGGTGCCAAGAAAAAGCTCTTGTGATTTTGTTTGTAAGCTTTGTGTGTCGATATGTCTGTTTGTGTTTTAAAGTTGTATTTTGTTATTTTAAAGTTTTAATTGCTAATAGTATAGATAATTACTTTGGGATGTAAATTTGGCTGGAGATTGTGGGTCGTAGTATAGGTTAGGTAGTTCGGGGGCTGGGATTTGTTATAGATGTGTAGAATAGTTATGAGAATGATAACTTTTGCAATGTGGGGGATGTTGGGGGCAGGTATTGACATAAAGGGCTAGTTTGTGGGAATGGAAATGGTGGCCTTGTTACCTGTGGGACATAGACTGTGGGAATTGGAGGTGGGGCTAGGTTTGGAAGAGGGTGATGTTTTAATTTTGGGATTTTAATGTATTGTTTGGATTGGAGTGGCAGTTCTGTCTTAAACACTGCATTTCTATGTCTCCTCAATAAAGTTCTTTGCTATTTCAACACACTGGACTCTTTGATGCACAGAAGTTCTGCATTTGCCCAAACTGACCCTTTCTTCTCTCCTCAGTCCTCAGCTCCATTCCCAGCCATAAGAGCAGCAGAGGCAAACACACACAAACATACAAGAAACACAGAGAGAGCCTTCCTTTCCTGCCTTTCCCTCCTGAGTCCAGCTCTGCACTTTGGGCTCCATTGCAGTCTCCTCAAAGGAAGAAAAGAGGGAAGGAAGGGGAGACCGCTGAACCCGCAGAGCATACCTTCCTTTCCCGCAAAGGCCACCAGCGGAATAAGCAGCAGCATCTAGGCCCTGGCAATCCCTGTGAATGCTGAGAAGGGCCATCGCGGGGGATGTTGCGGACACCCAAGACTAAAAGCCTAGGCAAATCCAGCAGCTGCTCAAAGACCAAATGTCAGCTCCGCTAGGGAGTCTGTTAACGAACAGGGCGGATGGTAAACCAACAAAATCCCCAGACTTTTCCTAGTCTTTAAGCTGAAATAAATACATTCAATGTGGTCCATCTTACGGATAGGTATTCTGAGCAAAGCAAGATTGTCTTTATGGACCAACGTGACATCCCTTTACCTGCTCTCTGACGGAGAACCCGGCTGGTAAGGCCCGATCCCAGGTGGCTGAGCTATCATCACCCAGCAAGGTCTCCGTGAAACAAGCCAGGTCAGCCTCTTTGTCCAATAGGAGACCATGGACTATCTGCATTGTATTTTTGACTGACCTGGTATAACACAAGAGCAGGGAAAGGTTCTGTTTTGGTATGCTCTCCAGCTCTTTTGGGATAGCAGGGTGAATGGAAGGGGAGAGAGATATTTGTCAGGCTCCTAATTGCAGCTCCTTTTGCAACACAAAAGGCAGTACTTTGAAAAAGGAACAGCTTACTTTGAAGGAGATATATGCAATAGAAGTGACTTTTTTTGTCAGGAATGAAAGAAAGTATAGATCTATCACTTTTATAACCATATCAATTAACCCCACCCCTTTAACCAATAAAGCTAATTAACTGGATAGCCCTTTCCCGCACAGTGTTCTCCCGCCCTTACCTGTGCAATGTCCTCCCATCCGGGATTCTGGCAGCATTTCTAAAGACAATTAAGCTCTCATGTGCCTTCTCTCAACCACTGCATCTGTGGCTTTGGACCACAGAACTCAGTGTTAGAATCCTGTTAGTATTCTACCAGATAGTGTTTGGTAGTGTAGTATAGTAGTTGGGGGATGATGGGGTTTTAGCTGCAGTAGAAGAGTAGATAGTGATAGTTAGTGCATAGCAGGGCCAGGTGTCTTATCTAGTGGCCTTGAAGGCCTGGCTCTCCGAGCGCTCAAAGCTGGGAATGTGCTTTCGCTTCTGTGGGAACCAGGAGGGGCTTCGCTTGGCGGGTTTCTGCTTGGGAGGGGATTTGGCTTTTTGGGATTCTGTTACTTTGTCTTTGGGAGGGTGTGGTCAGTCTCAGCTAAGAAGCTGAGTGAGGCACATGTCTGATTCTGGATCTATCAATAAAGTGCTGTTGATTATATCAATCAAGCTGACTGGTTGATGGTCTGGGATTCTGGGTGCTAACTCTGACAGTTAGCTGAGACTTACCACACCCTCCCAAAGACAAAGTAACAGAATCCCCAAAAGCCAAATCCCCTCCCAAGCAGAGACATGGCCCTTGAGAGATACCTTCGGTCCTACACTAATTATTTGCAGGATGATTGGTATGACTTACTCCCTCATGCGGAGGTGGCTTTCAACAGTGCTGTCCATAGGAGCACTGGGCAGTCTCCTTTTTTGATTAACTATGGATTTGAACCTAAGTTGCTACCTGCATTGCCTGCTGAGAAATCTGACCCTGTTGCTGTAACTCAATGGTCTGAGAAAGTCAAGGGGGCCTGGCCTATGATTACTAAAGCATTGCAGGACGCCAAGCGTCAATACAAAAAGTATGCGGACAGGAAAAGGTCAGACGGTTGAGACATTAAGCCTGGGGACCTGGTCTACCTGACCACTAAAAATTTGAAGTCCAGGTTTCCTTTGAAGAAGTTGGGTCCTAAGTTCATTGGCCCTTTCCCTGTTAAAAGACTGGTGAATGATGTCACTGCCGAACTCATTCTTCCCAAATCCTATCGTCATCTTCACCCCGTTTTTCATTTCAGGTTGTTGAAACCAGATCGGAGCACGGGTCGATGGAAGACTACTGACTCTCAACCTCTGCCCATGATGATTGATGGGCAGCAACACTTTGAAGTTGCTAAAATTCTGGACTCTAGGCTGCATAAGGGCAAACTCCAGTATCTCATTCGCTGGAAGCATTTTCCTGTTGATCATGATGAATGGGTTTCTGTTACTCATGTCAATGCGCCTGCTTTGGTGGCTCGTTTTCATGCACAGTATCCTGACAAGCCTTCTCTTTCCTCTGTCACTTGATTTTGTTTTCAGCTATCTTTAGGGGAGGGTCTTTTTTCTTTTTCGGGGGGCTGACTGTTAGAATCCTGTTAGTATTCTACCAGATAGTGTTTTGTAGTGTAGTATAGTAGTTGGGGATGATGGGGCTTTAGCTGCAGTAGAAGAGTAGATAGTGATAGTTAGTGCATAGCAGGGCCAGGTGTCTTATCTAGTGGCCTTGAAGGCCTGGCTCTCCGAGCGCTCAGAGCTGGGAATGTGCTTTCGCTTCTGTGGGAACCAGGAGGGGCTTCGCTTGGCGGGTTTCTGCTTGGGAGGGGATTTGGCTTTTGGGGATTCTGTTACTTTGTCTTGGGGGGGTGTGGTCAGTCTCAGCTAAGAAGCTGAGTGAGGCACATGTCTGATTCTGGATCTATCAATAAAGTGCTGTTGATTATATCAATCAAGCTGACTGGTTGATGGTCTGGGATTCTGGGTGCTAACTCTGACACTCAGCCACACAACAGTTTAATTAACATTATGGCTTAACTATATATATATATATATATATATATATATATATATATATTATATAATGAAACCCCATCAATCCCAATCTAATATGATACTGTATAAAAATGTAATAAGCATAAACCCATAACAACATAATACAATATAAAGATACCAATAACTCTCTATGTTCCCCCTCCTTTTACAGAGACCGGTCTTTTAAACTCAAGCCTCTGTTAGAAGTATGATTCCCACACATTCCAATCCTAGCAAAGAATCACATTCTTCAGCCATGATCTCCCTACCTCTTTCTAGTATCTTCTATAAAAGCACATATTAAAACATATTATTTTAACCCACCATAAATCCCATCTATCTTAACTCTAATCTAAACATAAACCTATAACCTTTATGGCATGAATCCCAAATGAATAAATGCATGAATAAAGGTATTCATGACATATTGTGATTTCAGGTTGGTGCTCCTTACCTGATTGAGACTGGCCCACTGCAACCTGAGGCTGATGCTTCTTGCCTGAAACACTGAGACTGGCCCATTGTGATCTCAGGCTGATTCTCGTTCCCTGAGAGATTAAGATTGGCCCATTGTGACTTCAGTCTGATGCTCCTTGGATGAAGGATTGAGACGGTACTATTGTGACTTCAGGGCAGTGCTCTTTACCTGAAGGATTCAGACTGGTCCAATTTGAACTCAGGCTCATTATGACTTCACGCTGATGCTCCTTGCCTGAAAGACTGAGAATGGCCCATTGCAACCTCCGGCTGATGATACTCCTTGCCTGAAAGATTGAGATGGGAGAATTGTCACTTCAGACTGCTGCTGTATACCTGAAGGATTGGGATTGGCCCATTGCGTGTCAGAACTAGTGTATAAGAGTTCTCTCATAAAGAGTAAAATATTAGGGTTTGATTATTAGAGTTAAAGTAGGAGTTGTAGTTGATAGTAGGTAGTGTAGAGTGATGGGTTATAGAAAGCACGTAGTGGGAAATGTTAGAAAGACAGAAGGAGTGGCTTTTAGATGAAGGAGGGCGTTTGGAGAGAGGGATGGGGTTGCAGCTGTAGATGGTTATCAAGGAGGAGTGAAGCTGGCTTGAGAACATCTCTCTTCAAGGTGAGGCTGTCTGGGAGAAGGGAAGGGGGAGTATACACAACCTTGGTATCTATGCAACCTCCGCTTGTGTTGCTTTATCTTGGGAATTGGGGGCTGGCTTAGGGAGGGGTTGAGCAAGGTCCTTTGGACTTCAGACTTTGCAAAAAGGTGTTAATGGATGTTTTTGCCTGGATTCATCAATAAAGCTGCTCTTGTTTCAAATGGGTTTTATTTTTTGAGCACAGGACTAACTCCAGATCTCGCAGTTTGCAAAGTCACACTTTTTTACCTCCAATGGAGACCCAGGAACAAGAAGAGTTCTTGGGGAACCCGGTGGTTCTGGAGATCCCGATGATGGAGGCGCATGTGCCTTCTTCAGAGGAACTAGGGGCCAAGCCCAAGGCTGGGAAACCTCCTGAAGCTCACACCATCCAGGCCACCACTGGAGGATTTGGGTTTCCGGCCCCAGACTAGGGAAAGGAAGGCCGTCGGGGGGCAGAGAGACAGCCTGGGACCTGGCAGTGGGGGAGTCCCTTGATAGCTGCCCCAGCAAAGAAGAACCACAGGTAGAAGTTTATTCAATGGAGGAAGACAGAAAGGAAATAAACGACCGTATGAAGTGGATGGTGTCCAATTTAAAGATGTAAGACAAATGTGTGAGTTCTGACTTAAACCCAGAGCTGAAGAACCAAAGAACCAAGGAATGGTGTTTTAAAACAAGCTAAAGAACTAAACAAGATGGTTCCGCGCAGAGCATTGATGTGAAGGAGGGATTTGGCAACTGAGATGAGGAAAGGCTGAGGAATTTGGAATCTGAAGCCGGGTGCTGTTCAGGTGTGTCGAACTAAGACTGGGAAGGGAAGGAGACGGAACTGGGGACCGCGGAACGGCAGACGGAGGTTGGTCGGAGGGAAGGAGAAGGAGCAGAGGAATACGAGGTGGTAGAAGGAGGTCGGTCGGAAAGAAGGAGATAGCAAATAAAAATAACAACAATAATAACAGAAAAATAAAAGCTGTATTGCATCAAAACCAACCTTATAAGGAAAATGAACTAGTCGGGTCAGCGTTTTCAAGGCCACTCAACACGTGGAGACAGGAAGCAGGAAATTGAACTTGGTGGAAAAAATAACAAGTTGGGACCCCTTCTTAGTCTTGCCATTTTCATTAATATTCTGCTTCCCCCGATTTGGGACGCAAGGCAGGTTCTGACCATTAAAACAACCATTGTTTTTGTTGTGTGTCTTGAAGTGGTTTCTGACTTATGGCGACGCTATTCTGGGTTGTTCTTGGCAAGATTGGTTCAGAGGAGCTTTGCCATTGCCTTCCCTTGAGGCTGAGAGAGTGCGACTTCCCCAAGGTCACCCAGAAGGTTTCTTTTTTAAATCTTTATTGTATTAAAATACATATTTTGTGACAGCAGCTAGGACAGAAATAGCTAAATTATGGAAATCTGATAAGAGACCAACTTGGGAAAACTGGATGCTGAAAGTAAATGAGTCCAAGGAATTGGATAGACTTTCATGTATAGCCCAAAATCATGATAAAGGCAAAAGAAAGGAGGAGTGGAAGAGAGTTTTGATAAAGTGGGGAAAAGAATGGGAGTTAAACTTGTCGCTAGAGGAGGACTAATCAAAGTCCTCTCTTTTTACTGTTCTCAGTGGATTTGGGAGAATGAAATTTAAGGATCTTTAAGAATATTATGCTATGCATGTTATAAATTGAATATAAGCATATTATGTTTCTTTTTGCTTTCTTATATAAATCCCAGGTCAACAGAGGATGATTGAATGACTCACTGTGTATATTAAAAACAATAGAGAGAGATCCATGCAATGAAACTGATGTGAACATCTGTATAAACATATATTTCTTCAGTTGTTGTTATCCTTACAAAATAGTAAGAGAAGTAGACAAATTTTCTATGTAAAAGCAAATGAAAAAATTTGTAGTTTCTTTCTTTTTTTACTTAAATTGTCAAAGAATAATTCACATCTAGATATCATATTTCAGAGGGAGGTTTCAAGGCGAAGGACTTTCAAATGGGTTTGAATTCAGAAGACAGAAAAGGGAGACTTAAGAGGGTCCCAAATGACCAGTCAAGACTCAGATTTGCTTTTACAAGCCATTTTTATTTGGATTATGTATTGGTCGTGTTTTATGTATTTGGAAACTTAAATAAAGATGAATTAAAATATATACATATAACTTATAACAAACAAATGAAGAACATTTAAATTACCATACATACATAGGAATGCCATATATACATATAATTCTAAATACAAAATACATTAGAAAAGACTTCCAAACCTAAAGCGACAGCTAGCTCCTTTCTTTAAATAATCCTCTTTTATCTCTGGCTAATTAGTCTTTACATCTTTTCTTGTTCTTAGCTGCCCTCAAGTCGATTTAGACTCACGGCGACTCTATGGATGAGAGTCCATAATCCTCTATTTGTCTTCATACTTGACCTATACCAGTTTTATTTTGAATTGGAATTATTCCCTCCCTTTTTTAATGTAAATCCTTTGTACATATTCCCCCAGATATTACCATTTCTTTCCACAATACATAGTAATCTTCATTACAAATTTGACGTTTATATAATCTTTATTATTTTCTGAGTCATAAAAGAGAAAAAACAATACAAATTCTTTTCCCATTCCTCTTCTCTTTTTCCATATCCTAATTCTGAGCCCTACAAGAGAGTTTGTCCCGTTCCCTGTAATCATTAACTCTCTGCATCCAATTTTCCCGTCTTGGAGTCTCATCTTACTTCCATAACTTTGCTATTTCAATTCTAGCGGCTGTTACAAGATATAATATAATCCTCCAATATTGCCTTTCATCCTGTGGGCTTAAAATCAAAGTTATATTGAGTAAGTACAACTTACGGCTCATTGGGAATTTTATTCCCAATATCTGCTGTATTGAATCATGTACTTTCTTCCAAAATTTCTGAATTTCCCTGCAATGCCACCATATATGATAGATGTTTCCCTTTTCACAATCACACCCCCAACAATTAATTCCCCTTTGCTAATTTATAAGGTTTGTTTAGCTTCCATGGGGTGTAATATCACCTGTTCCTTATTTTCATGTGATTCTCTTTTAGATCCTGCTCTACTGTAAATGTATTTCTTCTATTCCAGGCATTTTGCCATTCTTCCATTTCCATTTTGCATCCCATATCCTGCGCCCATTTCCCCATATACTCTTTTACAGTCTCCTGTTCCATATTCCTGCTCAACAGTAGTTTGTGTCACTTGGATATCTTTTTCTTATCAGATTGCCAGAACAAATCATCCAATCCATTTAGTCTAGCTTCGATCCCTATTGTTTTGTTGTCTACCAGCAACCTTTGTTTTAGCTGGTAGAAATTAAACCACTGTGTATTATGTCCATCCTTGTTAATATCTTCCCAAGATCTTATCAACCAATTCCCTGATTGATCCTTCTTAAGCCAATGTTTGTAAGTGAGCCAATAACTGATGCTTATCCATCTACTGAAGAGTGCCTTCTGGGCCGATGTCCGAAGTGGGAACTTAAAATAAAATGTCTTTTTAATCTTGTTCCAAGTGAGTAGTAAAGATTTCCTCATTGGATGGTTATTGAAATCTTTATTCATCCCCAACTTCTCATAACATAAGAAGTTGTGCCAACCAAATCTTAACTGCTCATCCTCTAGATCAAGCATTTCTTTGTCCTCTAATTTAATCCAGTTTTGGATCCAAATTAGATTACATGCCCAGTAATATAATCTGAAGTCTGGGAGGGAATAGCCCCTCTCTCTGAAGCATCTTTGAGCTCCTCCCATTTAATCCGAGGTTTGTGTCCTTTCCATATGGATTTTTTTAACTAGGCTTCCCAACCTTTAAATAGCTTATCCTTAATCTCTATTGGCAAATTTTGTAGCAGAAACATAATCTTCTGTAGAAGTGCCATTTTGATTATGGCAATTCTGCCTAGTAGTGAAAGATTTAACCAGCTCCATCTCCTAAAATTTTCTCTTATGTCTTTCCATACCCCTAAATAATTATTGTCTTTAGACATCCAAATTCCTAAGGATCATAGAATCATAGAATCATAGAGTTGGAAGAGACCACAAGGGCCATCCAGTCCAACTCCCTGCCATGCAGGAAATCCAAATCAAAGCATCCCCAACAGATGGCCATCCAGCCTCTGTTTAAAGACCTCCAAGGAAGGAGACTCTATCACCCTCCGAGGGAGTGCATTCCACTGTCGAACAGCCCTTACTGTCAGGAAGTTCCTCCTAATGTTCAGGTGGAATCTCTTTTCCTGTAGCTTGCATCCATTGTTCCGGGTCCTGTTCTCTGGAGCAGCAGAAAACAAGCTTGCTCCCTCCTCAATATGACATCCTTTCACATATTTAAACAGGGCTATCATATCACCTCTTAATCTTCTCTTCTCCAGGCTAAACATTCCCAGCTCTCTGAGTCGCTCCTCATAGGGCAAGGTTTCCAGACCTTTCACCATTTTAGTCGCCCTCCTTTGGACACGCTCCAGTTTCTCAATGTCCTTTTTGAATTGTGGTGCCCAGAATTGGACACAATATTCCAGGTGGGGCCTGACCAGTGCAGAATATAATGGCACAATTACTTCTCTTGATCTAGACACTATACTTTTATTGATGCAGCCTAAAATTGCATTGGCCTTTTTAGCTGCCGCATCGCAATGTTGACTCATGTTCAACTTATCATCTACTTGGACTCCTAGATCACTTTCACATGTACTTTCATTCAGCAATGTGTCTCCCATCCTATATCTGTGCATTTCATTTTTTCTCCCTAAGTGCAGTACCTTACATTTCTCCGTGTTGAATTTCATTTTGTTAGCTTTGGCCCAGCTTTCTAGTCTATTCAGGTCATTTTGAATCTTGATCCTGTCCTCTGGAGTATTAGCTATTCCTCCTAATTTGGTGTCATCTGCAAATTTGATAAGTATGCTCCCAATTCTGTCATCCAGGTCATTTATAACGATGTTGAATAGCACTGGGCCCAGGACAGAGCCCTGTGGGACCCCACTGGTCACTTCTCTCCAGGATGAAAAGGAGCCATTGTTGAGCACCCTTTGGGTTCGGCCGGTCAACCAATTACAAATCCATGTAACAGTTCCTTTGTCTAGCCCACATTTTACAAGCTTGTTGGCAAGAATGTCATGGAAAACCTTGTCAAAGGCCTTACTGAAATCAAGATATACTATATCCACAGCGTTCCCTTCATCTACCAAGTTGGTAATTTTATCAAAGAAAGAGATTAGGTTTGTCTGGCATGACTTTTTGTGATTATGGCATTGCCTTCTAGATGTTCACAGACTCTCTGTTTAATGAGTTTCTTTCCTACTTGGAAGCCCGGTTTCCTCTTTCATTCCTCTACCTCTTCTCCAGTCATATTTTTAGTTATCAACACTGTCTTGTCTTTATTGATTTTCAGTCCTGTGAATCTGCCGAATTTGTTTAGCTCCTGTAGCAGCGGTTCTCTGCCCCGATTTGGCTCCTCCAAAACTGTTACCACGTCATCCGCAAACGCTCTTATCTTGGTTTCCTTTCCTGTTAATCCCTTTTATATTTGGATTACCTTTAATAGAGGAAATCAAAATGTCCATCACTTCTAAGAATAAGAGCGGTGATATCGGACATCCTTGCCTTGTGCCCTTATTGATCATACATCCTTGGGATCTTTCTCCGTCAATAATTAAGCTCTTTGCCGATTATATATTTGCCTTATTGTCTCCCATTTCCATACTTTTTACCACTTCTATCAAAAAATCCCATCTCATGCTGTCGAAGGCTTTCTCCGTGTCAATAGCAATTAGGGCACATTTTTTCTCATTATTGACCTGATAAAATTCAAGACAATTTATAATGTTTCTGATATTGTTCCTAATCTGTCTGTCTTATAAAAACCCGTTTTGCTCCTTCCCAATTGTCAAATTCAGAATTCCCTTCAGTCTGTTGGCAAGTATTTGTGTGAATATCTTATAATCAGTGTTCAGCAAACTTATTGGTCTACAATTAGTCATTAACAAGCTGTCTTTTCCTTCTTTAGGAATTAAAGTGATACTCGCTAGCTCCCATGAGTCTGGAATCCCCTCTGCATTAATAGAATGAAACCATTTATATAGTGGATCCACTAGTTCCCCTTGAAATATTTTATAATATCTAGCTGTAAATCCGTCCAGGGGATTTCCCCTCTTTATAATCTTCTTATCTTCCCTCCGTCTAGGGGACCTGCAAAGGGAGGGGGCTTCCTTTCCTGGGGAGGGCATGGTCTAGATCTTCCCTGTCTATGGGGCTTCAAAAGAAGGCTCCAGGGCAGAGGAGAATGTGGCCCAATAGAGGGACCCTAACATTTCCCCAAATGAGCACATTCTCCATCTCTCTGTCCAGAGGCAGAGCCCTCTTTCCCAAAATGGCTGCTGACGGAGTCCTATCCAGATGCCCTTGTCTTTCAGCAGCCCCCTTTATGCCATCTCTTCCCTTGGCATTTTCCTTCTTTCCTTCCTTTAACCTCCATCCCTTCAAGGAAGGGGACTTTCAGGCAAAGAACTAACAATGGCTTCCATGTCCTTTCTGCATGTTCCCAGAGGAGGATCACTGAGCTTTGCAGGGTTGTTGTGAAGGGTAAGGAAAGGATGTGTGTGTGTGTGTGTATGGGGGGCTAATTCAGATCCTGTGGGCCTCTAAGCCTAGTTGCCAGAGGGGTGTCCCTCTCCCCAGAAGGGGCTTTGAGCTCCCTCTGTCTGCCTGCTCTTAGCTTTGGCCTAAATCTGGGCTCTTCTCTCCCCCACAGACAGAGCCCTCTTCCCCAGGGAAAACCCCTTCCCCCAGAAAGCTGTTGTTTCCAATGCTATTGAAGCCTAAGCTATCTAATGCTTTTTATTTGTCACAACAGTCTTTTGACTTCCCAGAGATGAAGAGGGTGCCCCCATTGGAAGACCACTTGCGAGCCCTTATCTCCCCCCAAATGAGGAGGGAGGAGTGAGGGTCTCTCCTGTGCCCCACTTTCCAGGAGGGAGGGGCTCCTCAAAGCCCTTTTTACATCTTAAGGACCCTGCCCCCTCCCCCCATGGCTGTGCCTCTCCTCAGGTGCCCCTGCCCCCTTTTTCTCATACATTTCTCTCCCCCACTTCCATCTCTTCCTCCCTCTGAACAGACTGTGAGGGCAGCAATGGCTTCAGGGCCTTAGACTGAGCATGTGCACATGCCCCAAAGGCCCCTCCTGAGCATGTGCAGGGATCGCCAGGGCCTTGCTGCTGATCTTATTCCGTTGGCAGCCTATGCGGAAAGGGAAGGAATGCACCCTTCCTTCCTTCCTTCCTTCCTCTCTTTCTTCCTTCCTTCCTTTGAGGAGACTTGGAGGATGCCAGAATGGAGCCCAAGGAGAAGCTGGACTCAGGAGGGAAAGGGAAGGAAGGCTCTGCTTTGTACATATAGCTCTATCTCTCTGTTTGGTATGTGTTTGTGTGTGTTTGCCTCTGTTCTTCTTATGGCTGGGAATGGAGATGAGGAATGATGAGAGAAAAAAGTGTATTTTGTGCAAATTCAGAACTTCTGTGCATCAAAGAGTCCAACACATTGAAACAAAAAATAACTTTATTGAGAACACATAATCAGAAATTCAGTGTTTAATCCAGAACTGTCCTCCCGAAGACAAAGAATACATTGAAACCCCAACACCTAAAACCCCACCCTCTTCCAATCCTAGCCCCCACCTCCACAGTTGCACAGTCTTTGCCCCAAAGGGAACAAGGCCCCCTTTGCCATTGCCAGAAACTAGCCCCTTTCTGTTAACACCTGCCCCCATCTTTATTCAGACAACATCCCACACTTTCCAAAAGCTATCATTTCCATAACTATTCTAGCCAGTTGAAAAAAAATCCCAGCACCCCCTATCTAGCTGACCTATACCATGACCCATAATCCCCAGCCAAGTTTATAACCTGAAGCTATTATTTACTGTATACTAATAGCAATTAAACTTAACAAACTGTAACTTTAAAACAAAAACAGACATATAGACAAATGTAACACACAAAATCACAAGGGCCTTTTCTTTGCACCATTGGATTCAAAATATACTTTTTGTATTCCTTATTGACAAAAACAATGTTAGTTTACTGCTGAGATTTGAGTGGCTTCTCTCCTGTGTGGACTCTCTGATGTGTCACTAGGCTTGACTTCTGAGAGAAACATTTCCCACAATGCTGGCATTTGTATGGCTTCACTCCTGTGTGGTTTCTCTGATGTATCACTAGGTGTGACTTCTGAGAAAAACCTTTCCCACAATGATGGCATTTGTATGGCTTCTCTCCAGTGTGGCCTCTTTGATGTATCACTAAGACTGACTTCTGAGAAAAACCTTTCCCACAATGATGGCATTGGTATGGCTTCTCTCCAGTGTGGCCTCTTTGATGTATCACTAGGTGTGACTTTGAAGAAAAACCTCTCCTACAATGCTGGCATTTGTATGGCTTCTCTCCTGTGTGGATTCTCTGATGTGTCACTAGGTTTGACTTCTGAGAGAAACATTTCCCACAATGCTGGCATTTGTATGGCTTCTCTCCTGTGTGGTTTCTCTGATGTATCACTAGGTGTGCCTTTGAAGAAAAACATTTCCCACAATGCTGGCATTTGTATGGCTTTGCTCCTGTGTGGATTCTCCGATGCATGACAAGGACTGATTTGTAGGCATAACTTTTCCCACAATGCTGGCATTTGTATGGTTTCTCTCCAGTGTGGACTCTCTGATGTTTCACTAGGTTTGATTTCGACGAAAAACCTTTCCCACAATGCTGGCATTTGTATGGCTTCTCTCCTGTGTGGACTCTCTGATGCATGACTAAGACTGACTTGCAAGCAACATTTTTTCCACAATGCTGGCATTTATGTGACTTCTTTCTTGTGTGGACTCTCTCATGACTCACAAGTTCTTCTGTAAAGAAGGACAATCACAGTCACGAATGAATATCAGAATTAAGAGAGGAGGGTGTTACCCCAAGATTTAGCCCTTGTTGAACCCTCTCTATTTGATATTAAATTAATAAAGTTGCTGAGAGTGACCCCAGCATGACACTATTGCAGATGTCCCCCAAATCCATGGAACAATTGTATCCCTACTGACAGGAGCAAAGAAGAGATTGTAGTGGAACTGCCTTAAGGGAATCAGTCGAAGGAGACAGTCAAAGGGCTGTTGAAAAAAAATATTCCATTAAACATGATTAAAAATATTTGGATTGACAAGTGGCATCATTTCCTGTGAAACTGCCATAGAGTACTGAATCAGAGCCCAAGGCATGATAACTGCAGAGGTCACTTCATGCTGTCTGGCACCAGGAGATGACTCAAAACCAATACAGTATACAGCTCACATGCGGATTGCTGTGGACTGGATTGGAGTTGTGTGTACAAGAGATGGTGAAGTTGATGGAAGTCAGAGAGCTTGCAAAGATTTGTATTATTTTGCAACTCAGGATAGAGAACCTCCAAGGACTTGGGTGAAATCAACTGTGTCTGTGAGTTACTTTTAAGTGTGGCCAGTAGTCAATGCATTGCCAAAACCTATATCTGGATATTTGTTTCCATACTCTGCTATGTTGTTGTTGAGCTGCATCTGGAAGTGTTGCTTTCAGATTGGCTTATGAACAGGACTGGAATTCAGAGCCAAGAAGGACCTGAGAGCCGGTGTGCTAATCCCTTCTGTCTGAGGTATTTGCATCAAGCATCTGTTGCATTCATTTTGGATTCAGACAATTCTTTCCCCACCCAGGAAACATATTAAAGCGATTTAAACCGTTTTGAACCCTCAGTCTCTGCCTGTAAGCAACAATGTCAGTATAAATATCTACCCCGATATTTACTGTTCTTCGGCGTCAGTCCCGTTGCAGAGAGACACTCTGTTGGTTTACATGGCTAAGCGCCTCAATATACTCAACAAACCCACTTTCTGTTCTCTTGCAGGACCCTCAGCAATCAGAATCAAGAACATTCTAGGAAATGTATTACTATTAGTATAGCCTTACATTATTCACCAATCCCACCCTTGTTACTTACCTCTTGTGTGTATGTACTAATGCATGTGTGCGTGCACGTATTTTGCTTTTTCCCTAAATAAAACATAAAAACCCATTTGAAATGCCTCTGGAGTTATGTGAGATTGCGTGCCTGGTGTAGTTGGGCTGACCTCCGAAGTCACTGTTGCCTGAACAAAATTATGTCTCTTCTTTGGGCTATGTACCAAATCCCCCCCTAAAGCATAGCACTTGAAAGTGTCCACTCCAGACTCCAGCATTTTGGGTAACAAAGGGCCTCTGGAACCAAAAATGCAGCTAAGCAAGCTCAGGTTGGAAAATAAAAGTGCTTTTTCTCTAACTGTGTCCTCCTTTCCTTCCTTCCTAAATATTACTCATAATTGCTAAATAAAACCACTTAATATGTCTGAAAACAAGGACCTGAGCCGGTTCTCATTAGTTCACTGAAACCAGTTCTGAAAATCTGTCAGAACTGCCTCCCAATCCCCAAGGCCCCTCTCCTGGCCCTTCCCAGGGGTCCCTTCCTCTCCGCACAGAGGTAGGTGATCCTGGCTTGGCTCCTGCCTACCCCTCCTGGCTCCCAGAGGCCTGATCCCCTTCACTTTCTCCCTCTGCTCTCTAACCTTCCTTCTTGCCCATCAGCATCTCATTTTCAGCATCTCTTCCCTGCCTTTCATCTTTTCACTTTCTGTCCGTCTCTTTGTCACACACATATATCCACAGAGTGTGATGCATAAAAGGGACACTTTGAGGCCCATTTGTTCAGAAAGGCGGGATAATCAATATACAAATAATTCATTGGCAAAGGCAGAGCAAAGGAGCTGGGACCTGGACTCCAATTTTGGTGAGGGTCAAGCACCAGGGAGCACCCTTAAGACAGCTTTAAAACATTTATAAGACAGGCTTGGACTACTGATGGGGTTTGGAGGAGATCTCAGGGGCAACCCTACATTGTATTGCCTAGGGAGGGGGCGGAATGAAATAATATTTTGCCCCTCAGCATCCGACAGCATCCCTTTTTGGAAGTGGAGGCCATTTTGCCACTGTTGGCCCTCTCTAAGCCACTGCAGGCCCAAGAGAGGTCTTTCCACCAAGAAGACTCTCTAGAGCTTTAAAAGGATGGAAGAGGCACCAAAAAAGGTAGGAAACTTGTTCAGGGATGTGCTGAGTACCATTTGAGTGTGAAAAGCATTTACCTCAATGGCTTCTTTCCACAAAATCCTAGAATAGGCAGTTTAGGATGGAGTATTTAGAATCCTTAGAAACTGGAGAGCAATAGTGCCTCACTGAAATACAGATTGAAATATTCTACAGGATGTTGCTATCACAATTAAGTTATGCTTGAAAGGGCTCTAGGATTCCAAGTAGACCACAAGCTGAACATGGGCCAACAGTGTGATGCAGCAGCTACAAAGGCCCATGTGATTCTAGGCTGCATCATTACAAGAATAGTTTCTAGATCAAGGGAAGTAATAGTGCCACTCTATTCTGCTTTGGTCAGGCCTCACTTGGAATAATCCTGTGTCCAGTTCTGGGCCCCACAATTCAAAAAGGATGTTGACAAATTGGAGCATGTCCAAAGGAGGGCAACCAAAGTGGTGAAGTGTCTGGAAACCATCAAGGTCAATGAGGAGCAGCTTATAGAGCTGGTTATGTTTAGCCTGGAGAAAAGAAGATAAAGAGTGGATATGATATCCATGTTTAAATATTTGAAAGGGTGTCATGTTGCGCAAGGAGCAAGCTTGCTTTCTGCTGCTACAGAGAAAAGGAGACAACAATGCAAGCCACAGGGAAAGAGGTTCCACCTAAACATTAGGAGGAACTTGGTGACAGTAAGAGCTCTTTGACAGTGGAATATACTCCCTTAGAGTTTGGTGGAGTCCTCTTCTTTGGAGGTCTTTAAAGAGAGGCTGAATGGCCATCTCTTGGGGGTGATTTCAATGTGTATTGCTGCATGGCAGAAGGGGGTTGAACTGGATGGCCCTTGTGGTCTATTCCAACTCTATGATCTATAATTCTAGTGGAACCTTAGTAACATGATAATATAGTATGAAAGGGCCCTCAATCTTTATAGAAAGAGCAATGTATTCAGGTTCCTTACCTACAGAAGCCACATTCTCATAATTGTCCATCATTACATAATTGTACAAAAGTTTCTGTTTCTTTGTCAACAGATTCCATTCATCCTCAGAGAAATATACTGCCACATCTGCAAAGGTCACCTGAAATAGAAAATAGCCCTCATACAGAGAGTGACTGAGCAAAAGGGGAGGAAAGAACATGGTGTATCCAAATATCATTTGATCGCTTCAGAATTCAGTCCAGGAAATAAACTTTAAATTATGTTAACAAGCAAATAGCTACTGCCTGTGAGATGTTTCTCGTGAATCCTTTGAATATAATCTACAATATAATAAAAAATATAATTTAGGCCATGGTTTGGCTAGTGAGGATGGATTATGATACTGACTATCCCAATACATATAATACATTTAGCCTCAAAAGAATTATGGTGGATTTAGACCAAATTTCAGAGGCAAATGTCATTTTTAAAAAACAATTCTGGGGAGGACTCTGGATTTCAGGGCCACTGGGCCCACCCCCATTTTAGATCCAGAGATGGTCTCCCATATCCCCCAACATTTCACAGATAGGAAAAGCAAGGCACATGTGGACAAGCAACACCAGAAGGTGGTGAAGATGGCCAAAGTTGTTTATGAGGAAAATCACACAAGCTAGAAAGGGCACAGTGGTTTGCATTTTTCTCAGCCTCCTGGCAAGGGAAGACCCTGGCAACTTATCTCCTCACCTCCCCCCTTTTGAGTTGATGGGTTGCAAACTCCTTGGAAGTCATTTTTCAGCAACCCAAGACAGCTAAGGAGAAGGGGAAAAGTGGGAGGAGGAAAGAGACCAGAACATTTTTGAAAGCCCCTGAAAAAGTGGGGTGACAGAGGATTAACCAGGACATTCTCTGCCAAACTGGGACAATATGTTCTCCACTTGCTTTCATGAGCTGCCCCAGCAATTACACAAATGAAACTAATAGTCAGGATGGTGACTCACCAAAGAGTTGTTGTACTTGGACAGCTTCTTTCTCTTGGAGTCCAACTTTCTCTGCTTGGCATCTGTGTTGGCCATCAGGTGGGCAGGGAGAGGGTCCTGGTGGCCCTGAAGTTGGGTCTCTTCCAGTAAAATATGCCCCAAAGCTCTGTACAAGGAAACCGAGATGAAGTTCCTGAGAAAAGAGATTAGGATTAGGCTTGGTTTGTCAAGAAACCCTGCATCACTCAAAGACACAGAGAACAGTGTGCTGCTAGTGAGATACACAGGTGACATATGCCTCCTTTGGGCCAATGCAGAGATGGACATCCCCTTCCTCCCTCTTCACCAAACAAAGCCCCCTGGACCTAGCATAGATTCATTACAGCTACCCTACAAAACAGATACTCCATGTTAAAATGCTTTTGATGTTGCTATATTGCTCAGCACATGAGGCAACACGTTAACGTATGGCACCAGATTCTCCACCTTGACTGTAGTCAGTAACTTGTGAGCTGAAGAAACACCTGTTGCTTTCTCAATGAGCAAAGAGACCCTGTAATCTTCTTCTATCAGATGAGGCTTTTATTCCTATAAGAAGTTCCACTGTGTACAACACTATATACATCAACACCCTCCACCATCCACACCAGTAACAACCCACTCTGAGGCACACACTGTCTGACTCTTCCTCAGTGACAGTTGAGAATGACAGTTGACAGTTGCATCAACATTCCAGTGATGCTCTGTTTAAATGCTGACACATCTAACTGCCACTAGAGCTGTCAATGACTTCCACAACAGCTCCACCTAGTGGCCACATGCATGTCATTTCCTGAGACCTGTTCTCCATGGTCCTGACACTCCATGCCTTGTGAGAGTGGAGGGGGCTCAGGGGATGGGGAATTGGAGAGGACCCTGGCTATGTCCCTGTAGCTAGATGTGAAATGAGCGCATCATCTGCTGAAACCTCCTGACCTCCCCAGTGGCCCTCAGAGGAGAATGCCTTCCTTTGGCTTCTTGCTAGAGAAACACAGCTGGAGGCTTCTCCAATGCCTCGCACCCAACACTCTCATCAGGCATGGAATGACCATGGAGCATGGCTTCCACAATTCCCATTTTTCATTTGTATTCCTTCTCATTTCACATCTATCTTAAACCTCTCCCTCATTTGATGATAAAGATACCAGTGACAATCTAGGCCAGATTCTTTAGGTTCTTCTTGTGTTGATCTCTAGTTTTCCTTGCGATTCTTTCAGTACATCCTTGTATCTTAACCATATAGTTTTCTGGATACCTTTCCTCCCGAAAAGAGCCTCATGCGGCAAACACCATAAAGGTATTTTTGGACATATTCTACACTTGTTTTTCCCCCAGATCTTCAATAGAGCTTTTTAATGAATGCTTCCTTTTGGCCCAAGGAGCCTGGCCTCCTTCTCACTCTGGAGCATCAGGGAGAGAAAGAGGAGCCTTTTGGTTCAATTGAGGAGGCCTCAGAGAAGGTTCCGGGACATTATTCCCCACAGTCACAAGCTACACACAAAATGGCTGCTAGAACACAAAATGGCTGGGTCTGCCTGAGAAGTACATACTTCAAGGAGGTATTTATTATAGATAACAAAATGTAACTGAAATATAAGTCCTACAAGATATTAAGAATCTTGCAGGTTCAATATTTGTAAGTATATAACATTCAATTCCTACAAGCTATTAAAGAAATAAATAAACCTAAGCATCCAATTCTGAGCCTAACTTCCAAGATCCGCTCTTTAACTCTCTCTCTCTCGATCTCCAACCGACACAATTCCCCCAACTGTCTCTTGGTCTCTCAGGCCTTATATCTCCTTCTCACGGAAGCTTCCAGAATAACATTTATCTTGCTCTCTGATTGGTCAAGAGAGCCTTCCATAGCAGTGATGTCACTCTGTATTTTCATAAACCTCCCTTTACTGCCTGAAGAAGACCTCCATTGACTGGAGCCCAGTCATTACACTTTCCCAAGGCAAGGCTTGCACCTATTTCCCAATGTTGTTCTTGGTGTCTGCCTTCCAGTTGTTTCCAGGTCTTATGCTGACCTTATGGGAGTCTCTGAAGGGGTTTTCTTGGCAGGTTCCTTCAGAGTGGGTTTCCCATGGCCATCCTCTGAGGCTGAGAGAGTGTGACTTGCCCAAGGCTTCAGTCCTTTTGGAAGCCTTCTTGCTTTATCTTCTAGAAGGCAGCTGAAGTGTTGCTTCTTGCTCTGAAGAATGAGAGGAACCTTCTGGCATCCAAAAGTCTAACACTCTCTGGAGTTATGTCTGATAATATGACTATATAGGAATGAAATTATATTTTTATGCATGTTGCTTGGAATGGATAACAAAATGGGTAGAATTAAAGGATGAGCAATTATTAGATTTAGAGGGATTTAATCTAAGATACAGGTGGCATGCCTACATGTGGTGGAATAAAGTTGAACTAAACAAGGAATTCAAAGAGCATATTGTAAGGAAAGCATTATATAAAGTATGGACAAAATACAAGGAAAAATATTATACAAAGTTACCAGAGTGGGCTTCTCCTCATGAAGCAATATTAAAGAAGGGCAGAATTGAGGGAAGAGATTGGCTAAAATATAAAGATTATGTAAAGATAATAGAGGGGAAAATTACAATGAAATCTAGGGAAGAAATGCTAAAAGAGGGAATTAAAATAGATTGGTACTTATATTACCAATTAACGGAAAAATATAAAGCAGACAGAAAAAACATTGGTATAACGTTAAAGAAACAGAATTGGATGTAATATGGATGGATAAGGATAAGAAAAAAATAACAAATTTCTATAATCAAATTTTGAGGCTTGAATTGGAACAAGAACAAATTAAGCATTGTATGATCATATGGGCACAGAATATAGGGAAGAACATACAGTACGAGGCATGGAAAAGAGCTTGGGGACAGGATTTAAAATTTACATTGTGTATGGATCTAAAAGAAAATTTCTACAAAATGATGCACAGATGGTATATGACACCGAATAGATTAGCGAAAATATATATGAAAGATAGAGGAAAATGCTGGAAATGTGAACGAACGACGGGAAGTTTTTTTCACATGTGGTGGAGTTGTCCTCTGATAAAAAAATTCTGGAGAGAAGTACACAAGAAAATGGAAATAATTATACAATTGGAATTCCCTCTGGTCCCGGAGCTCTGTCTTTTAAACATAGTAGAAAACAAGGATTTAAGACCAAAATTGAAACCATTATTATATTTAATCACCGCTGCCAGAATAACAATTGCCAAAGTCTGGAGAAACAAGGAAGTACCGAAAGTGGAGGATTGGTTAGGAAAGTGTTTAGAAGTCATAGAAATGGATACCATAACTTTGAAATTAAAAGATGAAACGCGAGAAGAAGATAACTTAATTTGGCTGAGAATAAGAGAACTGTTTCAAAAGGGAAAGGTTAAATAAGGTAATAAGGAGAGAAGGGAAATCATGTTAGATAGCTGATACCTTTGCTGTGTAGAAGTATTGATAAAGAGTTAATTATTGTATAAACTTAGGATTTAAGCAAAATAGAATGAAAGACGATGAGATAAGGAAGTAAGGATGATAGATTTTTGAGAAATAGAGATTTTATAGCTAATAAATAAGCAGTAAGTGAAATAGAAAGTGAGGGGGTGGGGTGGGGGAGGGGAGGGTTAAGGAATATTGGAATAAGAATTTGGAAATGTTTTGGTATTGCCCTTTTTATGTTGTAAATAATTCAATAAAGATTATAAAAAAAATGTCCCTCCTTCAGAGAGAGAGGGCCATGCTGAGAAGGGCTGCTGGGCCTCCTTCCTCCCCTCCTTAATGGCAGTGGCCAAAGGAAAGCACCAGCAGTAGACCAAGCCAGGTCCAGCCAGACCTCAGGGCGGCAGTGAAGCCTAGTGGTTCCAGGCCTTGTCCCTCTGCTGCCCCTCCACTCCCCTCTCTCTCCTTCCTTCCTGTCTCTCTGAAGATTATCGCACTGCGTTCTGAGAACGTTCCATATCATCACGTGATGAGAACGTTCCTGGAACGGATATTACCGCATTAGAAATCAAAACGTGATCAGAACGGGATCAGAACGGGAGTTTACCGCACTGCGATTCCTTTTTCTTGAAACCGTTCTCAGAACGGTTTGCTATAGCGCATGCGTATTAGATCTTGTGGGCGGTGTACCAATGACGTCGCCACTCGGTGGTTGTTTTGACCCGGAAGTCGTCCGATGACTTCCTTGTGGGTTGTAAAGATGGCGTCGGAGAAAGCATTTTTTGATCTTGTGAGCATGGTAGAGAAAGAAGACGAGCGAAGAAGGAGAAGAATGAGTCGCATTGCCAAATCGCTTGTCCTCATTTCGCGCCGGAGGGCTGCTCTGAGTAAGATTGCAGTTATGGCTGCCAGCGGCAATCTAGATATATCCAGCTGTCTGGCATGGATGGCGACCTGGCCTCGCATCCCACGTTGGTGGCAGCAACCCCGGGAGCGGACCAACTGGTGGAGTGACGAAGTCCTCCAGCGATGGGATAACGACATGTGGGTTTCTAACTTCCGCATGTCTAAAGAAACCCTTTTTGATATGGCTAGCATCTTGAGACCAGAGCTGGAGCGTGGGGAGTCTAGATTCCGGAGTCCTATCCCGGTGGAGAAGAGAGTGGCCCTAACTATTTGGTGGCTCTCAAGCCCTCTGATGTATAGGAAGGCGGCTTCCCGTTTTGAGGTTGGAATATCCACAGCTGCAGAAATTGCCATCGAGGTGTGCCTTGCTATGGAGAAGCTGCTGCTGAGGAAAACTATCCAGCTTGGAAACTACCAAACGGTGTGTATCAATGTTACTTTTAAACCTAAGACTTCTGGGTGCAAATGCATTAATTCATATCTAAAGATATATAGATTTTGTTTATGTAATACCATAAAGATATGTTTACATCCTGCCTTTTCCTTGTGTGGGAAAAAAAGAAAGGCTTTCAATTACCTTTGCAATTATGGGGGTGGGTTAATGGTCCTGGGCTTGGGGCATGGATTTAAAAGGTGCATCTCTGCTGGTGGCCTCTCTCTTATCCAGCTGTGCTGGGGGGGTGGTCCTAGGCTTGGGACATGCACTTCGGAGGTGCATCTCTGCTGCTGGCCTCTCTCTTATCCAGCTGTGCTGTTGTGGTTTGCAATTCTGGAAAAATGTATCTTGATATGTTTGTAACAGTTGATATGTGAACAAGTAACATCTGGATTCTCCTTCAGTGTGTCCTAGGTATATAAACCATAATTATTTCTATTGTCCTTGTTATGCTTTTGTCTCTTTGATCCCAGTTTCATATACCAATAATAATAATAATAATAATAATAATAATGCATTATCTGATATGAAATATATTAACCCCCTTTTTCTGATATCCCAATTTTATTATACCTTTGCCTTTTTTCAGATTATGGATGGATTTCAGAGACTTGGATTCCCACACTGCATAGGAGCTATTGATGGCACTCATATTTCTGTTTGCCCACCGCTGGGACGCAGAGAGGAATACGTCAACCGCAAGCAGGGATTTTCAATTGTTCTGCAAGCAATTACAGACCACAGTGGAAGGCTAATCGACATCGAAGTCGGGAATTGTGGGAGATCGCACGATTCTCACATATTTAACAATTCTGCTATCTGTGAAGTGATGGATGAAGGCTGTTTTGTGCCCGGAAATCCCACCCTGCATGTCCACGATGTAGCCATTCCACCACTGATTTTAGGGGATGGTGCCTACCCAATCAGGAAATGGCTAATGACACCATATCGTGGAGAATTAACACCTGACAAACTTGCTTATAACACTGCCCATTGTAAGGCAAGGTGCGTGGTGGAGAGATGTTTTGCGCGATTGAAATCTAGGTGGGGTTGTCTTTCTGGTAGACTAACTGTGAAAGAGGAAAATTTTATATCAGTGGTTACAGCATGTGCCATCCTGCACAATATTTGTGAGACGAGGGGAGAAGTCCTTGATCCCGATGTTGAACCACCTGCGAAAATTGTCCTCCCGGCTTTCTCGAATAACATCGGAGGACACTCTACAAATCACAAAAAAGAGGGTCAAGCTGTTAGATCTGCAGTAACTAGCATTATTTTGGGTCGGTAACACCAGAAACTGACATTATTTCATCTTTCATAACATCACATCAGTTATGCCAACAGCATTGATCTGTTCAAAACATTTTTTCTTGGTTTACCTTTGTATCAATCTATTTATGTTGAAATACATGTGTTTGACAACGTGTCATGTACAACATGTGAATAACTTTACCAGATGGCAATGTTGAATCTCGGTTGTTTAGATTCTTTTTTCTTGTAACTTTTTTTTTTCCCAATCAGGTTCTGCTAGTGGTGTATATATTATTGTGGGGTATAAATACCCGACTGTTATAGATTAGTTTCATTGTTTACCCAAATTTTGGAAATCTATTTTGTAGAGTTATACAATTGCTATATTGATGTTTCAAATATCATTTTTGGGAATATAGGAAAACAATGGTGTAAAAATGGATTGTATATATTACATTTCTATTAATACATCATGGTTCCTACCATTGCAATGTTACACTGTGAAGACCTTAAGGATAATACCAAACTTTAAAACCAAAAGGAAGGCTGTTCTAGAAACCATTGCTGAATAATATTGCTATTGCTGTGGAAATGTTTAGGTATATTAAGGAGGGCAGACCAATTTCAGAGAACACAGCTGTATTTTGTCAACAATATAACTTAACATTTTTAAACACGATTAAATATCTTTTTTCTTTACAAAAAAAACCGTCTGGTGACTTGTTTTCCATTATGTAAAGAAAGCAGGCTTTTATATAAACTGTATATACATTATGTGAGAACATATCCATATGCACATGGTGACATACAAACGTTTTCCTTAACATGAAAACTAAACTTTAATTTGGTTCAAGGAGAAATGGTTACAGTCCCTCCTTATCGGGCACATAACAGGGTAAACATTGAATGCTGAAACATATCTGAGGTTTCAAAACAGAACCTTTTCCCTATAAATGTTTCCCTTATGGGGAAAATATTTTTTTTTCTTGATTATCCTCCCAGTACGAGAACTGCATGGTTTATTTTGTTTTTGTTGAGGTGCAACTGCGCATTGCAAGGAAGATGTTCCAGCATTGCTCTCACATTGCACGGTTCCAATGCAGCCTTCATTCTGAAGGGGATCAGTGACTTCCACAGCATTCTGAACATCCCTGTTGATGTTCTCTAATGTGTTGTCATCATCAATAATGTTACTAGTGGGAGTGACAGGACAACCATCAGGAGCATAAGCAGGAGGAAGTTCATCAAAGAGTTCAGGGGAATTGTTCCCTTGACATTGCCCACCAACATACGATGTGGATGGTTGCTCCTGGAAATCTGTACAGACAGCTGGGCCTGGTGTTGAGGGAGGAATATCACCCGGAGATGCCCTGAATGATGTGTGCATAGTTCCTTGGGCGATAGTAACATGTTGCCCCGTTGGAAGTGAACATTCATGATCTACTTTCCTCCGGTACAGTTCAGTCATGGTCTCCATGTACTGCAACATTCTCTGTCTGTCCTGTGCACTTCTCCTTACATCTTCCTTCATAATATTTACAAGTTCCATTTCTGTCCTCCTACAGTCTTTCATGCTGTCGTGTACCATTTCCATGAACCGTTCCTGTGTTCTCCGGGTAAGTTGGGCCTCTCGACTAGCACTCTGCATTATAGTGCGCGCAATATGTTCTCCTCTTCTGGCGCGACGATTCCTGTTCCTGTTTGATCGCAGTCTTGTTCCAGGAGACAGCAATACATTGGGTTGTTCCTGTTCCTCATCGGGATCGTTACGTACTGAAATTTAAAAATTTGAGAAAATAGATTAAGCCCACAGTAAGGAAATGTATTTCTTATGGTAGCATCATGTAAAGGGTTTTAGACAAGGAATTTTCTTAGAGAAGCAGATACTACCTACCATCAGTTCCACCGCTTGTATCATCTGCACGTCTTTCCAAGTCTCCCAATTGTTCTCCAGTCGCACCTTCAAAGTGTAGCATGAAACACCAACGTTATTTATTTTGAACACATATACAGGTTCACTATATTTATTAAGAGAACAGAGATCCAGAAATTGACATAAATTTATATATGACTACCTGCTATTTGCGTAGGTCCACTTTCCAAAATTGTGAAAGGTATAGTAATGATTGTGTCATCGAGACAAGTGTCATCAGAATCTGAAAAATTCAAGGGGAAAAAAAGAGTAAAGCATTTGTTATTTTAACAAAATAATAATGTTGTCACGCACATAGCAGAAATCTTCAGGCATTACAGATGGGCTACTTGCCTTCATCACTGTCTTGTCTGGTAGTTGTTTCCTGGGTGTCTCCATCGCCTGTGTTAGCCATGGAGGTGGATGCGGTTTCCTCAGTCACATTTGTGGTTTCACCCTCCCTTTCAAAATGAAGACTTCGGGATAACCTATGAGGGGTGATGCTAATATCCCCATGAAAGATTTCCTCAAGTTCCCTATAAAAGGGACATGTAATAGGGTTGCTTCCACTTCTCTGATTATGTTTCACAACCTTTCTATACTCAAATCTCATTTTTTTGGATTTGCTTCGGCATTCCTCGGCAGATCTGACATGGTTTTTCTTTGCCATTTCATCAGATACAACCTTAAAAATATCCAAATTTCTATAATTCTTTTTTAATTTGTTCTGCAATTTTTGTTCTTTCCATATTTCTAATAAGGCCAAAACTTCATTGGCACTCCAGACCCTCCCCCTTGCTTGTGTGGAGGCACCACTTTCGGTCACTGCATGGCTATCCATGGCTTTCCTAATTACAGCAAATATAAAACAATACTGTCTGCAATTTAATTATAGAGGTTGTGAATCAAACGTCTGCGCTATCACTTAGCTGCTGCTGCTGGCTCTCTGCACTCCCAAACTCCCGGCTCTGCAGTAAAAGCACTAGAGGGCGCAAGTCTATGTTTTGGCGCCAAGAATCCCTGCACAGTGATGACGTCGCAAATCCATCTCCCCGCTGGACCTTTGCAGAGTGGCCGAAGTTCCTGGGAAGCAGTGATGGCGCGTAGGAAGGGTTCCACGTGGGCAAATAAGGAGATAGATTTGCTCCTGAGAAGTGTTAGGGGGAGCGGAAAATTAAAGACGCTCATGAGGTCCCGTTCTATGCCCATTCTTCCTGTGCATAGAGAGCTAGCAGCGCATTTAAAAATGCATGGCTACAACCGCACCGTCGAAGAGGTATTCATGAAGTTCAAAAAGACGCGTGATACCTTTTTGGACAGTGTGAATAGTTTTGGGCCATCACCCCCCAAAGAAAAACAACCACCCTTTTTCCACCTAATGAAAGAGCTGTGGCTTATGGCCGGGAACAATGGCTCCCAGGAAAAAAATCCATCGGGTAAGTTTGTAGCTTTACAAGTACAGGCTCATTGTTGCATGGTATGCCATGGAATTCTCCCAGTGTTGTAGCCATAAGGAACAGTTGCTAAAGACAGTCACTATATCAATATCATGTTATGCTATTTCCCTTATAAGTTTCCAAAAGAAAACAACACTAAAATGGACTACCATCCCTGAGGTCGCCATACCTTTCCAACATAGGAAGGGATAGATGGGTGTACATATGGAGGATGAATATATTAGACAACAGCATTGCCACTCTGTATTCTTACTTTTTCTAACTGCAAAAAGATGGGGAAATTGTAATGTCCTACATTTTTAGTTGTATTATCGACCTGCAGTTTTCCTAGAGTATTCTTACTATGATCAATGCACAATTTCTGATTTAGTTATCTCTTTACTTTTTTTATATGGATCAAAATGCAGATGTTACTGATGAACCTTCTGCAACCGGAATCCAATCGGGACCATCAGGAATCCTTGCAGCAAGTGACATCTTGCCAGAAAAAACCCAAACTCTTGCAGAACTTCAACAGTCAGGTGAATTTAAATAAATATGCATTGTCTATTTCAAAAAAGAGTGGTGATCATATAAGGATTAAGGTTTCTATTAATAACATATATCTATATACCAAATACCTTAATATCACGAAAAGTTAACTTACAAGACAGTAAATAACAAGAAATATACGAACATATTGTGTTAAACACAGAATACATTGCAATAAACTGTCTTATTAACAGCTATTCGTATATCTCTTTTTTCTGTACAGTGCAATCTTCCTTGAAGACTCAGCTGAACATTAATAGGAAAATTGTGAGAGTCCTTCAGAGAATGGATAGAAGAATAAAGAAAATTGAGAACATTGTTAAATTGCAGCTGGAAAACACATCCACCACTTAATTTTATTCAGAAATGTTATTGTTACTGTATTGTTATGTTTTTTTTATTAAACCTTTTGTTGACTTGCATCCAAAGTTGGATATGGTACAAGAATATTGTTCCAAGGGAACCAGACTTATTTTTACCAATTATTATTCCCCAATTTCTGGGTAATCTTTTGTTTGTTATGACATATTGAGAAGATTGTTTTGTTTTATTGCGTCGCAGTGTAATAAATGCAATTTATATTTAATAACTCGCATCTGTTGCCATGCTTAACAGTATTGTCCTTTACTTCTATATAAAAATACCTGTTCAGACTGGCAGATTGATAATTTCTTGAATATCATGCCACAAAGTACAGGAAATACACACTGCCAAGAGCATCAAAGGTACATAGTTTCATAAAGATAGAGGTAACATAACAACCTTTATCCATATATCAAATTCGCTTAGCTCAGAAAAGCTACCATTCCAAACATTCAAGGTAGATGGTGGTATGACATATTACCAGTAGGTCCCTGTGAAGGTAGCCCACATCATCATACTGCTTCTGTTTGACAGCCTTTACATGTACTTTGTGACCAAGAAGTGTCTTCATTCAAACAATAAAAAATGCATGGAAGAGTGGCCATACATGTTATTCTATATATGCAAGTAGAAATGTTCTACAAAATAAAAATTATCCTAATTAAAAACAAAGGAAATACATTGCTGTGTAAAACTGTAAGCACTTGGCAAAGAAAGCTTCACAGTTATAATAATAATAAACATAATATCCAGGCAGAGAGTGTTGATATACATGGTTGCTTGATGATCCATCAGCAATGTTAAGTTTTGAGTGGCAAATTGTGCAGTACTACAAACAAATTGTAATATTAGTTAAATTCTGAATATGAAATAATTTCTCAAATACATAACAGATTACAGATGAAAAAGAACATAATTCCTGAAAACCAGAAATGATCCCTTTTTTAACATGCTGGAGGGAGAACAGTTCTTTCAAAATAATTGTACCAGCCAGCAATGAAAACCATGGTCAACATTACACATAAACCCACTTCCTCAGATGTAATTTTGGCTTAGGTAACACTCTTCTTTGGGCTGCTCATGCTTTTCACAGAACAAGATCTACAGTATTTGCATATTACCCAGCATGCTGCCAATCCCCAGCACACCCTCAATGGATGTCTATAGTCTGGGAAACTCCGCCTTGCATGCATTTCTACATGGCCCCCTCCCTTTCTCCCAAAATGGAAGAGACCTTCAGGGGACACTGGGGAGGGAAGGGGTTTTTTCTATTTCTTTTCTTTCACCAGAATGTGAGGCGGGGAAGTTCCCCGCCCCTTTTTGTGCAGGCCGAAATATACTGTCATCCTTGTAGGTCACACAGTATCAGAACAGGGTCATATTGACCAGCGGTCTTCTGACAGCCCAGTAGGGCATCTCATGAGATGCTTTACTGCTGCTCCAGAATTCTGCCCGCTGAAAGTAACTCCTTTCCTGTCTGTGTCACCTACAAGGATAACAACATACAGCGGCATGTCGAGCTCCCATCACAGGAGCCACGACTGAGCAATTTGGCATCAAGAGCACCCTAGACCCCACACATTTCCACTGTCTTTCGTGTCATGGCGAGAATCGCCGTTCCTTGCTCTATGACATCTCTTTTTATGGCGGATCCTATACCGTTTGTCCTGGTGCCAGCAACCCGCTCCTTTTGCTGTAATGAGTTCGTTTTGTCCAAAATTTAAAGCTAATTTGCATATATTTCCCAGCATTCCAGCACCCCTCATCCATTATGGCCTCCATGGCTTCAGTACCCAAAACCTGGCCATCCAATAGTCTCCTTGTCCCCGTACATATGACTCCGAAAAACCAATCCCCAGTCTAAATTCGCCCCTAAATGCCTCCCTTTCCTCTGTCAATCATCTGCAGGGGGAGGAGAAGCCCCAAAGCCGAGCTGGAAAAAGCCCCATCTGTCATAAGCACGCAGGGAGCCCAGCCCCAAATCCCCAGAGCCCAAAAGAGGTTTTAAAAAGAGAAAAAAACATAAACCTTCAGGTCCCCCCCCCCGCTCAGAAAATTTCCCCCCTTTTCCTTGTGCAGCCCTCGGGGGTCGCTGCATCCGCGGACCACAGATGTCCTTTAAACACCAGCCCCCTGATATCATGGTGTATTGTGCCAACACACAACAGAGATGGGTCACTTACACAACTCCAGAGATAAATATGTCTAGACACATTGCAATATGCTGGCGACAGAAGTCACTCTGTGACAATTCCGGAGACACTTGTATCCTCTGCTTTTGCAACTCGGTAACAGTTTGCAAACATGCAACCTGTGATACTTAGTGCTATGCATTATGTCTATGTAATGTCTCCATTTCTGCTTTTTTTTGCCCGTGCACAGAAAAAAAAACCTCACACACGTGTGTGCATGCAGAGAATAGGATAAAATCCTTTTGTCTAAGACGGGGGCACGTCATACATGGGAGAGCAAAGAAAAATTAGTACGCTCTAGGACTTTGGAGGACTAAAAGAGAAGGGCATTCTTTCAGCCAATCAGGAGACGGAGAATGAGGGAACGGATTTGGGAACGGATAAGAATACCGCACACACTTCTCTTGGAACGTTTTCATCACGTTTCAGCTCTCTGGGAACACATTCAGAACACATTCAAATCCGTTCCCTCCTGGAACACATTTGGAACACATTTAACCGTTCTGAGAACCCGATTGGAACACATACGTGCGGTATTCTCAAATGCGTTCCGTTCTCATCACGTGATCAGAACGTTCTCAGAACGCAGTGCGATATACTTCAATGACTAGTAAAAGGGGAGGGAGAAGCAAATGATGCATCCCAAAAATTATTTGATCACCTCAGAATTTAGTCCAGGAAATACTGTAAACTTTAAATGTTGTTAGCAAGAAAAAAGCTACTGCCTTTGGGGTCCAGTTTGTCTCGAATTCTTTCAATGTAATATACAATATAATCAACAATATAATTTAGACCTTGGCTGGGATATTAATGATAGATTAGACTACTGACTATCCTGTCACGTATAGTACATTTAGCCTCCAAAGATTATAGTGCATTTAGCCATTTGTTGCCAAATTTCAGAGGTGAATGTCATTTTTAAAAAGCAGTTCTGGGCAGCACTGTGGGCTTGAGGGCCATGGAGCCACCCCCAATTTATATCCAGAGACATTCTCCCATATCCCCCAACATTTTGCAGATGGAAAAAACAAGACATATGTGGACAAGGAACAGCAGAAAGTGGTGAAGATGGACAAAGTTGTTTATGAGGAAGATCACACAAGGGGGAAAGAGCACAACAGTTTGTTTTTGCCTCAGACTCCTAGCAAGGGCAAGTCCCTGCCCCCTTCTTTCTTCTCCAACCCCCACTTTTGAGTTGATGGGCTGCAAACTCCTTGGCAATCATTATGCAGAAACTGAATGAGCTGAAGAATTGGGAAAGTGGGAGGAGACGAGAAAAATCAGGACATTTTAAAAGCCCTCAAAATATTGGGATGACAGAGGATTAACCAGGACTGTCTCTGCCAAACTCAGACAGTACTTTATTTGCTTCCTTTCATAAATTGGCCCAGCACTGACCCAGATGAAGCTAATAGGATAGTGACTCACCAAAGAGTTGTTGTACCTCGGCAGCCTCTTTCTCTTGGAGCCCAACTCCCTCCGCTTGGCCTCTGTGTCGGCCATCAGGTCTGCGGGGGGGCCTGGTGGTCCTGCCCTTGGGTCACTTCCAGAAAGGGAGGCCCCAAAGCCGTGTACAAGGAAGCCGAGATGAAGGTCCTGAGAAAAGGGACCAGGGTTAGGATTGGCTTGGCAAGAAACCCTGCAGCACTCAAAGAGATAGAGGACAGCATCCTGCTGGTGACACACGCAGAAGACATATGCCTCCGTTGGGCCAATGCAGAAGTGGGCATTTGCTTCCTTGCACGATTCTACATGGAGCAACACTGGAACATAGAGGGTTCCGCTCGGTCTGGCTTTCTGGCCTAGTGGCCTCCCATTCTCCCATTGGCCAAAGCAGTTGCCCTCCATCCCCCAGTGAGGCCCCCGGTCAAGCAGGGCAGGAAAGGAGCTCTCTCTTCCCTGGTTGCCCCCCTTCCATGGGATCCAGCCCTCCTCCCAGGATCAGGGGGGGCACCAGAGGATTGAGCTGATGGGAAGGGAACAACCAATTCCCATGGCAGCCTTCTGCATGCAGAGAAGTCACAATTCTGAGAGTGTCTCTGCCCATGTGGAGAGTGCCTATTTTCCACACTGTTGCCTGGCCATCTTGGCTTGGGAATGTCCTGTTCTAGCCACAAGTAGGACTAAATCTTAGCCTGTATCCAATCCTATACTTAGTCCTGATCAGAGTAGAATCACTCAGTCTCTTGGATTTACCTATAGATTGACTCACCAGTCAATTATGGATTAAGTTGGTCTACGCTAGGTTTAACCAACAGGATTCAGGCCTCCTCAGACTTTAAATTCTGATAAGTTGCAATAGAATGTAGAAAATATATATACATAATTATGCATTGTATAAAATTCATTGTATGTACATTAGTTTCAATAAAAGTTATTTTTAAAAAAGTCTTTAAAGGCAGGAATGTTAATTTTTCCATTCTGCGTCATCATCACTGATGAGAATTTGATTTCTCTTTCATGCAGAGGAAGAGGAGGAGGAGGAGGACCACCTTCTTAATGGAAAGATTCAAGAGCAGATCATTAAACAGAGAGTCTGTGAGCATCTAGAAAGCAATGCCATAATCACAAAAAGTCAATATTAGTTTCAGAGAAAGAAGTCATGCCTGATAAATCTAATCTCGGTAGATGCTCCTGGTAGATGAAGGGAATGCTATGGATATAGTATATCTTGATTTCAGAAAGGTTCCCCATGTCATTCTTGCAAAGAAGCGATTTTGGGCTGCATCAATCAAGGGAAGTAATAGTGCCATTCTATTCTGCTCTGGTCAGGTCCCATCTGGAACATTTTGTCCAGTTCTGGGCAGCACGGTTCAAAAAGGATGTTGAGAAACTGGAGTGTGTCCAAAGGAGGGCAACTAAAGTGGTGCAGGATTTGGAAACCATGCTCTATGAGGAATGACTTAGGGAGCCAGGGATGTTTAGCCTGGAGAAGAGAAAGTTAACAGGTGATATGATAGCTCTGTTTAAAGTTTGGAAGGGATGTCGTATTGAGGAGGGAGCAAGCTTGTTTTCTGCTGCTCCAGAAAACAGGACCCAGAACAATGGATGCAAGCTACAGGAAAGAAATTCCACCTCAACATTAGGAGGAACTTCCTGACAGTAAGGGCTGTTTGACAGTGGAAAAACACTCTTTCCTTGGAGTATAGTGGAGTCTCCTTCCTTGGAGGTCTTTAAGCAGAGGCTGGGTGGCCATCTGTCGGGGATGCTGTGGTTGTGATTTCCTGCATGGCAGGCGGATGGACTGGATGGCCCTAGTGGTCTCTTCCAATTCTACGATTCTATGATTCTATGAATAAATGTATGTATATACCATCTTTCCAAAAAGATCAAAGCAGTTTAAAAATTGACAATTACAAAATTTGTGTGTTTGTGTGTGTCAGTCATAGCAGGAGCATGAGGTATGTACCTCCTTCCTCTGCTTGCTAAAACCACACAGAAACTGAGGCATGTACATTTGTGTGTATTGTTTCTGAACGGATCTATTGTCAAAATCACAATTTCTTCACTTCTCCTTGTATATTTTTTTAAAAAGATGCACACTGCTGAATATGTTGCACTTATACAACAAAAATGTATAAATGTATAGGTTTATGAGTGAAGATTGCATCCTGGATTATGCTCATTTTGGGAAGTGAAGACCTATGTAAATTCATTTTGGAAACCCAGTGAAACAAGTATCTCACAAAGCTCTAGTAAACAACACATACACACACAGTCCCCACACAAAGGACTCACTGGTGCACTGTGTGTCTGGGTCTGGAAATCTCACTTCCATCTTCTGGGAAGACAATGCTGCCAGAGACTGAATTTGGGACTTAATGCCTGCAAAGCATGGGCCCAGTCTCTCAGCTGCAGCCCTTCCACACAATCCTGGACTGAAGCATTTAAACAAGAGTCCTCTTTCAGCTCCAGGAATAAAGACCTACCTTCAGTACAAAGACCCTGATTCCTGCAGCCCCAGAAAGGCCTCTTCTGCAGCCCTTTATGGCCGGAGCTTCCCTGGGTCAGAGGCCGTCTCCTCAGCCGTAGAGAAGGGTTGCTCTGAGTGCGATGGAGGAGGAGGTCCACAGGGCTGAGGGAGGGAAGGCAATGGGCAAAGGTCAATGCCAATGGACATAGAGGGCAGAAGGTGACAATACCTAGGAAACTACTCCTCTGAGTCACAGCCATAGTAACTCCTGGTAGTAAATAGTCCAGGGGCTGAGGGGGTCTCCTTTCCCAAATGTGGGGGGTAGGACCAGTTCCCATGGGACTGTGGCCCCATGACCTCTGAGCAAATCTATGGGATACACTGCCTCAAAGAGCATTGGAGGAGTCTCTGGCTGGATGGCCATCTCTTTGGAGGACTTGGAGGGCAGAATGGGGCTGAGTGTGGCCCTTGGGGCTCCCTTCCAGCCCTAGGAGCCTATGAAGCCTACCTTACAAGGTTGTTGTGGGAGTTAATCACAAGACAATTACTACACAAGAATGGCCACCTTTTAGCAGCTTACAAGAAAAATATCCATACAATTCAATAGCAACATCTTTCATGATCTCCCAAACCCTTCCTAACACTCCCATCCAGAATAAAATGCCATTAAATTACTGGACAGTTATTAAAAACAGGGATAGTAGTCAAAGCCCAAGGTTTGTGAATAATAATAATAATAATAATAATAAGGCTTGTATTAAAACTCTCCTCCCCATTTCTGATCCCATGTTCCCCAGAAGGAGCACAACTGTATGAGACACACAAAAGACCCACAAAGGGACACACTTCCTTCCTTTTGGCCCAAGGAGCCTGGCTTCCTTCTCTCTCTGGAGCCTCAGGAGGGAAAGAGAGGTCTCTGTTCAACTGAGGCCTCAGAGAAGGTTCCGGAACATTATTCCCCAAAGTCACAAGCAGCACAAAATGGCTGCCAGAACAGGAGGCAGGGACTGGGATTCCAGCCAATCAGGGCCAGGGATAGTGGGATGGACTGGGATTCCAGCCAATCAGGGCCAGGGATCATGGGATGGACTGGGATTCCAGCCAATCAGGGCCAGGGATGATGGGAGGGACTGGGATTCCAGCCAATCAGGGCTTGGGATGGAGGGAGGGACTGGGATTCCAGCCAATGGCAGCCCTCAAAGTTTCCTCAGGAGGCGATCAAGTGTAAAATACATACAGTGGTACCCCGGGATACGAAATGACCGCGTTACGAAATTTCCGGGATATGAAAAAATTAGATAGGAAAAAACTGTTCTGGGTTACTTTTTTTTTTCGGCTTACGAAAAAATTTTTGGTGCTTTTCGGCGCTTTTTCGCACGAAATCGCGGCTTTCCAGCGCTAGCGGCTATGGCTTTTTCGGGTTGCGAAATCTTTCGGGTTACGAACGGCGCCGCGGAACGAATTAAATTCGTAACCCGGGGTACCACTGTATCATAAAAACATCACAAAGTATAAATTCCAATTACAGTAATCTCAGGGCAGTTATGCTCTTATGACCGGAAGTAAACATATACACAATTATAATTCCATATACATGCTGATGTTGAGCAGAACGTGGGAGGTGTATACATCCAGACTAATATGGCTATGTCTTTGAATTATATTTATAGGAGCTTTTATTTGGTCCTGTCCTCCATATTGAGGTGCCCTGTCCTCCTTTTATGACATCTGGTCACCCTGCCCTTCATGCGCTCATTCACCACTTACTTTCAGCAGTTGAGATAAAGTGCATGTTATCACTTCCAAGGACCTGGTATTTCCCCCTAATTCAGGACTGATCCTCCCTGGTTTCATTTATGGCTATGCAGATTCACTTTTGTCTTCTTGTTGTTTCTCTTCAAAATACTGCTACTTATGGCAACCCAAAGGCAGGGTGACCAGATGTCCTCACAGGACAAGGTGCTGCAAAA
>JACSCI010000091.1:1620-16407 GCA_016801065.1 Sceloporus tristichus | reverse complement strand
TATTATTATTATTATTATTATTATTATTATTATTATTATTATTATTATTATTATTATTAAATATTGACCAAATATTAACTATTAATGTTATCACCCTTTTCTTCAAATGTTTTAAGACAACTCCGTTCATTTCTAAATCTTCTTTTGATCTCCCTCTTAGTCAGGCAGATACTATATCCATATTTCTAGCTTCATGTATCTTAATCAACCAATCTTCGATAGAAGGATTAATTGAAGATTTCCAAACTTGAGCAAATAAGATCCTTGCACATGAGACCATATATAAAACAATTCTATTGTATTTTACTGACTTTATGTTGTGTGTAATGTTTAGTAAAAATAAATGTGGTTCAAAGGGAATATTTATATCCTGAATGTTTTGGATGCTTCCATTAATCCTTTGCCAGAATCCTTTAGCTTTAATGCATGTCCACTTCATATGAAAGAAGCTTCCCTCGGGTTCCTTGCATTTCCAACACTTAGTATTGCCAGCTTTGTATATCTGGTGGATTTTTGGGGGGTTAGATACCACCTGTATAACATTTTGATATAATTTTCTTTATAGTTTTGGCACAAAGTGAATTTATTTGTTCCTTTCCATGATTTTCCCCATTCCTCTACAGTTATAGATTTATTTATATCACGTGCCCATCTTACCATACTGTGTTTAATAATTTCATCTTCTAGGTCTCTTTCTTTTAATAGTTCATAATATTTGGATATGCGTTTACCTTTTTTGTCCATCATAATTTTATCTATTTCATTGTTATCCATCATTAACCCAGGAGCTTTATTGTCTGCCTTAAAACTATTGTTTAATTGGTTGTATAAAAACCAATCCTTCATGTTTCCTCTTTCATTAACTTCTTCCATAGATTTCATATTGTATTTTCCTTCTGGTGTTTTGTTTATTAAATCTCCATATCTTAGCCATGGAGTATCTTTCTCCTTTCTTCTATTGTAATAGGCTTCTTGCAATGATCCCCAAAATTGATGTCTCATTTTATACCATGCTTTAAGCAATGATCTTCTTATAACATGATGGTTAAAAGTATTATCTTTTGGTTTTGTATACCACATATATGCATGTATACCAAGATTCAGGTTAGCTTTTTCTATATTCAATAAAGTCTTGTTTTCTAATTTGAATAATTCTTTTAGTCATTTGAGACAAGCTGCATAATAATACAGCTTAAAGTTTGGTAAGTTACATCCCCCCTTGAAGCAAAGATCATTTACTAAGGCAACCATAACAGTTTCGACTCCGTATCCCATCCTGAAGCCAGTTTGAAATCGGTCCAGATAATCTGTCTCATCCAAGACCGCTTGGAGATGAAGAGCAACTGCCCTCAAAATTATGTTGGTTAGAAATGTAAGATGGGAGACCGGTCTGTAATTCTTCATCTCCAAGGGATCTTGGGAGGGCTTTTCCATAAAGGGTCATAACACCACTTCTTTTAAGCAAGATGGAAAATAGACCGAACTAAGAGATGCATCTATGACATATTTCAGGTGATATATAAAGGGCAAGGGTTGGGAGGGCAAGTTCTCCTCTTCACACTTAAAAGGAGCTTGTCCACACCCTCAGTACTCACATTCAAATTGATCCAGTATGATCTTACTCATGGACACCTCACTTATAGCCTCTGCAATAATGCTGATGTCCAATTTGGCTCTTATCTGAGAGATATTATCTGTGAAATAGTCATTTAAAGTATCATACTGAGCTGTGGAAGGCTCTAATAATGGGTTCTGGGAGGAAGGTGCCTGAAACAGGTCTCAGAGCAGCTTCAGGGGCTGAGAGTCTGCATGCGCAGATGCCCCAAGGACCCTCTTCAGCATGCGCAGGGATCGTAAGGCCTTTGCTGCTGCTGCTGCTTATTTCGCTGGCGGCCTTTGGAAGAAGGGAAGGAGTACGGCCTTTTTTCCTTCCTTCCGGAATGGAGCCCAAGCTGCGGAGCTGGACTCAGGAGGGAAAGGCTGGGAAGGCTCTGCTTTGTACATATAGCTCTGTCTCTCTGAGTATATATGTGTGTTTGCCTCTGTTTTTATGGCTGGGAATGGAGCTGAGGGCTGAGGAGAGAAGAAAGGGTACATTTTGTGCAAATGCAGAATTTCTGTACACCAATGAGTCCAGTGTGTTGAAACAACAAAAAATTTATTTCAAACACATAATCAGAAATTCAGTGTTTAAGTCAGAGCTGCCCTTCCCAAACCAAACATTAAAAGCCCCAAACCTAAAACATCACCCTCTTCCAAACCTACCCCCCTCAATTCCCACAGTCTATGCCCCACAGATAACAAGGCCCCCTTTGCCATTCCCAGAAACTAGCCCTTTCTGTTAACACCTGCCCCCAACTTTCTTCAGCCAACATCCCACAAATTCCAAATGCTATCATTCCCATAACTGTTCTAACCAGCTGCAGCCAATCCCACCCCTCTGTTTAACTAACCTATTCCACCACATGATCCCCACTCAAATTTATAAACTAAAGCAATAATCTATACTAATGGCAATTAAAACCTCAACTCAACAAAATATAACTGAAAAACATAAAGAGACATATGGACACACAAACCTAACACACGAAATCACAAGGGCTTTTTCTTATCACCACAGGATTTAAAATATATTCTTTAGTATTGCTTATTGAAAAATATAATGTTAGTTCATTTTTGGGATTTGTGTGGCTTTTTTCCTGTGTGGATTCTCAGATGTTTCACTAGGTTTGACTTACTAGAAAAACATCTCCCACAATGCTGGCATTTGTATGGCTTCTCTCCTGTGTGGACTCTCTGATGTGCCAATAGGTATGACTTTGAAGAAACACGTTTCCCACAACGCTGGCATTTGTATGGCTTCTCTCCTGTGTGGACTCTCTGATGTGCCAATAGGTTTGACTTTGAAGAAAAACCTTTCCCACAATGCTGGCATTTGTATGGATTCTCTCCAGTGTGGACTCTCTGATGTGCCAATAGGTATGACTTTGAAGAAACACATTTCCCACAATGCTCGCATTTGTTTGAGTTCTCTCCTGTGTGGATTCTCTGATGTGCCAATAGGTTTGACTTTGAAGAAAAACCTTTCCCACAATGCTGGCATATGTTTGGGTTCTCTCCTGTGTGGACTCTCTGATGTGCCAATAGGTATGACTTTGAAGAAAAACATTTCCCACAACGCTGGCATTTGTATAGCTTCTCTCCTGTGTGGATTCTCTGATGTGTCACTAGGTTTGACTTCAAAGAGAAACATTTCCCACAATGCTGGCATTTGTAAGGCTTCTCTCCTGTGTGGACTCTCTGATGTTTCACTAGGTGTGCCTTTGAAGAAAAACATTTCCCACAACGCTGGCATTTGTATAGCTTCTCTCCTGTGTGGATTCTCTGATGTGTCACTAGGTTTGACTTCCAAGAAAAACATTTCCCACAATGCTGGCATTTGAATGGCTTCTCTCCTGTGTGGACTCTCTGATGTTTCACTAGGATTGACTTCCAAGAAAAACATTTTCTACAATGCTGGCATTTGTATGGCTTCTCTCCTGTGTGGACTCTCTGATGCTTGAGAAGGACTGACATGTAGGCAAAATGTTTCCCACAGTGCTGACATTTATGTGACTTCTTTCTTGTGTAGACTCTCTCATGACTGACAAGTTCTTCTGTAAACAAGGACAATGACAGACAAGACTGAATCTCAGTGTTAAGAAAGGAAGGTGTTACCCCAAGATTTAGTCCTACGTTCACGCGTCCCTATTTCAGGTTAAATTAATAAAGTTGGTGTGAGTGACCTGAGCATGACACTGTTTTGGATGCTCCAATTCCATATAATGACTGTATCCTTACTCATAGGAGCTAGCAAAGAAGAGATTGTATGTGAACTGCCATAAGGAAATCAGTGGAAGCAGATAGTCAGACAGTTGAAAAAGTATTCCAATAAATATATGTAAAAATACTGTGATTGAAAAGTGGCATCATTTCCTGTGAGACTGCCATAGAGTGTTGAGTCAGAGCACATGGCATGATGCAAGCTAACTGCAGAGGATGCTTAATGCTGTGTGGCACCAGCAGATGACTCACAACCAATACAGTATACAGCTAAAAAGGCCAATGTCATTCTAGGTTGCATCAATACAAATAAAGTTTCTAGATCAAGGGATGTAATAGTGCTACTGTATTCTGCTTTAGTGAGAATAATCCTGTGTCCAGTTCAGGGCCCCACAATTTAAAAAGGATGTTGTCAAGTTGGAACATGCCCAGAGGAAGGCAGCCAACATAGTGAAGGATCTTGAAACCATCAAGCCCTTTGAGGAGCGACAGTAAGACCTCTTTGATAGTACAACTCCCTTAGTTTCGTGGAGTCCTCTTCCTTGGAGGTCTTTAAACAGAGGCTGGATGGTGTTTGGAAATGATTCTATAATTCTAGTGGAATCATAACACCAGGATAATTAAGCATAAAAAGGACCTCAGTCTTCATAGAAAGGACAATGGATTCAGGTTCCTTACCCACAGAAGCCACATTCTCATAATTCTCCATCATCACATAACTGTACATCAGTCTCTGTTTCTTCGTTAACAGTTTCCATTCATCCTCAGTGAAATATACTGCCACATCCGCAAAGGTCACCTGCAACAGAAAACAGCCTTCATCCAGAGGGTGACTAAGGAAAAGGGGAGGAAATCACATGATGCATCAAAATATTATTTCATCACTTCAGAATTCAGTGCAGGAAATAAAGTTTAAATTATGTTAGCAAGCAAAAACCTGCTGCCTTTAAATCCAGTTTGTCTCAAATCCTTTCAATATAATATACTTAGGGAGCTGGACATGTTTAGCCTGGAGAAGGCAAGGTTAAGAGGTGATATGATAGCCCTGTTTAAATACTTGAATGGATGTCATATTGAGGAGGGAGCAAGCTTGTTTTCTGCTGCTCCAGAAAACAGGATCCAGAACAATGGATGCAAGCTCTAGGAAAAGAGATTCCACCTGAACATTAGGAGGAATGTCCTGACAGTAAGGGCTGTTCGACAGTGGAACACACTCCTTCCTTGGAATGCAGTGGCGTCTCCTTCCTTGGAGGTCTTTAAGATGAGGCTGGATGGCCATCTGATGTGTATGCTTTGATTGAGAGTTCCTGCATGGCAAAATGGGGTTGGACTGGATGGCCCTTGTGGTCTCTTCCAACTCTATGATTCTAATATCATAAACAATATAATTTAGGCCATTTCTGGGATATTGAAGATGTATTAGGATACTCACTATCCCAACACATACAGAACATCTAGCCACCAAAGAATTATAGTGCATTTAGAAATTTCTTGCCACATTTCACAGGCAAACGTCATTTTTAATAACAGTTTTGGGGAGCACACTGGGATTGAGGGCCACTGGGGCTACCCCATATTTAGATCCAGAGATGTTCCCCCATATCCTCCAATATTGCAGAGATGGGAAAAGCAAGACACATGCGGACAAGCAATCCAGAAGGCGGTGAGGATGGCCAAAGTTTATGAGGAAGGTCACACATATGGGGAAGGGCACAGCAGTTTGCTTTAGCTTCAGCCTCCTGGAAAGGGCAATATCCTGCCTCCTTTCCTCTCTTCTCCCCACTTTTGAGTTGATGGGGTGCAAACTGAATGGCACTCAGGAATTGAAGTGAGCTGAGAAGGGGGAAAATGGGAGGATGAGAGCAACCGGGACATTTTTAAAAGCCCCTGAAAAAGTGGGGTGACAAAGGGTTAACCAGGACTATCTCTGCCATATTGGGAGAATATGTTCTCCGCTTGCTTTCATGAACTGTCCCAGCAGTGACACAGATGAAAATTAATAGTCAAGAACTTAAACTCACCAAAGAATTCTTGTACCTCCGCAGACTGTTTCTTTTGGGGCCCAACTCCCTCCGCTTGGCCTCTATGTCGGCCATCAGGTGGGCAGGGGTCCAGGTGGTCTTGCACTTGGGTCAATTCCAGCAAGAGAGGCCCCAAAGCAGCGTAGAAGGAAGCAGAGATGAAGTTCCTGAGAAAAGGGACCAGGGTTAGGATTGACTTGGCAAGAAACCCTGCAGCACTCAAAGACACAGAGAACAGCATCCTCCTGGTGAGATACGCAGATGACATATGTCTCCTTTGGGCCGATGCAAAGGTGGGCATCCCCTTCCTCCCTCTGCACCAAACAAAGCACCCTGGACCTAGCATAGATTCACTGCAGCTCCCCTACACAACAGATACTCCATGCCTTCATAGAGTGGTGAAGGATGAGGAGATGGGGAATTGGAGAGGGCCCTGGTTATGTCCCTGTAGCTAGATGTGAACTGAGTGCATCATAAATAAATCATTTGCTGAAATGTCCAGAGGTCCCCAGTGCTTACCCCCAGAACCATCCCCTTTCCAAAGAAGACTGAATCTGCACTATAGAAATAAGGCACGTTGACACCGCTTTAACCGCTCAGTGCTATGGAATCTTGGGATTTTACCTTTGGGACACTTAGCCTTATCTGCCAGAGAGCTCTGGTGCCACAACGAACCACAAATCCCAGGATTCCACAGGATGGAGCCAGGAGAGTTAAAGTGGTTTCGAACCAGATTATTTCTCTAGAGCAGATACAGCCTAAATTGGTTGTAAAAGGATATAAGCACCCAAGTCTTGTTTTTACCCTCCAAATAATGGTTTTCCTTAAAAAAAAATAAGTAGTTTGTTTTTGTCTGTAATCCCTATTTTTGTTGTTATTGTTTGTTTCTATTTTTATTTAGTCATATGAGATGGCTTCCTTCTTGAGTGAAAATCTCTTAATAAGAAATTGGGGAGACTTTTAAAACCTTCCAAAGGAGCCACTTTTGGCCTTTTTGGGGGACTAGCCTCCTCTTAGAAGCCAAAGCCCAATGTTTGTGAAGAAGAAGAATAAGGCTTGTATTAAAACTATCCTCCCCATTTCTGATCCCTTTTAAAAACCCATGTTCCCCAGAAAGAGCAGAGCTGTGTAAGAAAACCCTCTCAGAAAAGAGACGCAAAAGACACACAAAAAGACACACTTCCTTCCTTTTGGCCCAAGGAGCCTGGCCCCCTTCTGACTCTGGAGCCTCAGGAGAGAAAGAGAGGCCTCTGTTCAACTGAGGCCTCAGAGAAGGTTCTAGAACATTATTCCCCACAGTCACAAGCAGAACAAAATGGCTGCCAGAACACAAAATGGCCGCTGGAACACAAAACGGCTGCCTCTGTCTCAACGCTTGGCAGATGGCAGTTTGAGGCCTTCAGGGAACCCAAAATGGAGGATGAAAGGGCCCCAAAGTCGGAAGGGACCCCCAATAGGATTTCCACACCTTAACAACAGCTTAAATCTTTGCTGATACTATAAAACAGAGACTGACTGAGATACTAGAACATGGCCACTTAGCCTGAAAAACCCATAAAAAACTATCACTGAGATACTGTTTATAAATGTTTTTATGTCTTTATAAATAAATAAAATTTAATAATAATAATAAGAAGAAGAAGTTACAACCAGGAGCTAGTTCTCCCTGTGGCTTTCCCCCCAGGAGCCCTTTCTCCCTCTCCTTCTTCCCCTGAAGAATCCTCAGAGGCCTCTCTGCTCCTCCTCCTCCTCAGGCCCTTCCTCTATGCCTTCCTCCTCCTCCTCCTAGGACTGTAATCCTGGCCCCACTTTCTGGGAGTTAAGTCCCAGTGAATTCTGGTTCAAAACACACTGCAGGAATGATGATGATGATGATGATGATGATGATGATGATGATGATGATGATGAGTCTCTTCCTTCAAAAGCACAAAGCCTTGTGGAAGCTCAAAGGCTAACAGAGGTTCAGATCACATGGCAGAAATAACCTTCTTTCAGATAGCTTTAACTGCCTTTGCTCAGTGCTAGGGAGTCCTGGGGATTGTAGCTTATTGTGGCACCTCAGCTCTCTGACAGAGAAGGCTAAATGTCTCACAAAACTACAGTTCCCAGAATTCCCTAACATTGAGCCAGGGCAGTTAAAGCAGTCTCAAACTGGACTACAGTGGAACCTCGCCATACGCGGGGGATCCGTTCCAGATCCCGCCGCATATGGCGATTTCCGCCTATGCTCAAGCCCCATTGTAAACAATGGGGCTTGTGCGCAGCGGCGCGCGGGGTGCAACAGGCGCTCGCGCCCATTCAATTGAATGGGACGCGCCGCTTCTTCTGCCCCATGCGCACTCCGCGGCTTGAGCGCGTATGCTCAAGGCCGCGTATGGCGAGCGCGCGTATGGCGAGGTTCCACTGTATTTATGCAGTGCATTTTGGATCTCTGTTGGTGTTTGAGGTTTTTTTCTTTTTTTATTATAAATTTATTTCACATTCAATCAAACATAAAGATATCACATATAAACAAATAAGCATTCCCCCTTACAACAACACGACAATAACAATTACAATGAATACATAACCACCAATACCTTCAAGATCAATCATACCTCCCTCTCTACCCTACCTTCTAACTTCCATTCTGACCTTTCCTTCAGTACATTCCCTTCTTGTTATCTTCCTTCTCCCTTCGTTAATTTACTGTTCCTAACCCAATCTTCCTTCACCCCTCTTTACCTGTCCTTCTCTTCCCTATCACCTCCTACTAACTTTCACTCCACCAACATTCTCACTTACTCTAACCTTCTATGACATACTAAAACCTTCTTTCTTCTATCCATTCATACAACTTCCTCCTCCCCCTTCTTGTTGGTTGTTTTATCTTGTAAAAAGTCTAGACTTTCATTTATCTTCTCTTCGAGCCACCACTTACTTATTACAAACTTAAATCATATTCATCTACAGTGGTACCCCGGGATATGAAAGCACCGCCTTACGAAATTCCCGGGATACGAAAAAATCCCATAGGAAAAAACTGTTCCGGGTTACGAAGGTTTTTTCGGGTTACGAAAAAAATTTTGGTGCTTTTCGGCGCTATTTCGCACGAAATCGCGGCTTTCCTGCGCTAGCGCCTATGGCTTTTTCGGGTTGCGAAATCTTTCGGGTTACGAACGCGGCGGCGGAACGAATTAATTTCGTAACCCGAGGTACCACTGTATTTTGTGGAGATTGTGCAATCAGATTCTGCTTATTGAGACTTATTTAATTTCATTATTTCCTTCACGATACCTAATTATACTTACAATATCATATGTTTGTGGATATCTGTATTAATAGATTTAATTTGTGTTCCCAATTCTCCCCAGATATTCCAATACTCTTCCCCATGATTGATCTATTTCATTTAATGTCTTTCCTCTTAAAATTAGAGTTAGCCTGTCCATTTCAACTGCCTCATACAAACTCTCTAACCATTCGTTCCTTTCAGGGATTTTTTTCCGTCTTCCACAATCTTGCCAGAGATATTCTTGCTAAAGTTGTTGCGTAAAATTTTTTTTACCCTATTTCTTCTCTAACTCATCATTCATCATATTCAGCAGGTATAGATCTGGAAGTTTTTGCAAAGTAATATTTAACATTTCTGATAGTGTTTTATTTACCATATCCCAAAACTTCCCTATTTTTTCACAAGACCACCAGCAATGGAAGAAGGTGCCCTGTTCTTTTTTTGCATTTCCAACAGATGGGTGAGTTGTTCTTGTATATTTTCGAAATTTTATCAGGTGTTATATACCAGCGCAAATATACTTTATAGTAATTTTCTCGCATCCTTTGTGAAGCCGAATATTTGGGGACATTACGCCATGGTTTTTCCCATTTTGCTAACTCCAAATTATGTCCTACATTTTTAGCCCATTTAACCATAACATCTTTGACCACCTCTGTTTCTAAATTTTCTTGTAATAATAATTTATATAGCTTTCCGATGGTGCCCTTTGAATATGTTGTAATAATTTTAAAAACTTCAGGTTCATCATTTTTTTTTACAAATCCAATTTTTCTCTTGTCCCTTTGCCATCTCTCCATAATTTGCCTATAAGGAAACCAATTTATCTCATATCCTTCTTTAGCCAATTCCTCCATTGATTTTAATTTTGTCTTTTCCCCAAATGTTTTTAGTAGTATTTTATATGTGAGCCAGTTTTCATCTTGCAACATTTCTCTCCTTTGAAATGCCTCCTGAGGGGAGACCCAATTAGGTAATTTTATCATTAATCTTTTTTTATACCTTTTCCAAACGTCTAATAGTGACTTCCTAATACAATGATAATTAAAAAGTTTATTCACACTTTCTTTTCCATACGCAAGATAAGCATGCCACCCATATCGTAAACCTTCACCTTCTAACGCCAATAACTTACAATCTTTCAGTGTTATCCATTCTCTTATCCAGGTAAGGCAACATGCATCATAATAAAGTTCTAAATTTGGAATCCCCAAACCCCCTCTTTGTTTTGAGTCTTGTAAGATTTTCAATCGGGCACGTGGTTTCTTCCCTTCCCACAAAAAAGATGATATTTCTCTGTTCCAATTCTTAAATGTTTTCCTAGAAATTGAAATGGGTATCATTTGATATAAGAAAATTATTTTGGGGAGTATCATCATCTTGATTGCTGAAATTTTGCCTAAAAATGATAATTTTAATCTACTCCATCTTCGGAGATTTTTCTTTATTTTTTCCCAAAGAACTTTGTAATTTTTTTCAAATAGATTTATATTTTTGTTGGTCAGATGAATACCTAAATATCTCACTGATTTTTGAATATTTACTCCCGTTAAGCTAATTAATTCTGTTTCTTCTAATTTGGATAGATTTTTAGTTAGGAAGAGAGATTTTTCTTTATTTAATTTACATCCAGTTATATCTCCAAATTCTTTTACTCGTTTTATCAGAAATTCTGCACTTGTATTTGGATCATCCAATATTACTGCCAAATCATCTGCATAAGCTCTAACCTTAAAATTGTGGCTTTTAATTTTCAGACCCTTAATTTCATTATCTTCCTTAATAGATTTGATTAATAACTCGGTCACTAAAACAAATAATAAATAGGAAAGAGGGCACCCTTGACAGGTACCTCTCTCAATTTGAAAATTTTGGGAACTTTGTCCATTTACACATATCTTTCCCCATTGATTTTTGTAAATCTCCCTTATCCATGTCCCAAATTTATTTCCCAATTTCATTTTCTCAGTAATTCTAAGTAAAGTTTCCCCATTTACTGTATCAAAAGCCTTTTCGAAGTCTCTGAATAAGATTGCCAGTTTTTTATCCCCGTGTCGTTGGTAATATTCTAAGATATCCAAAATTATCCTTGAATTGTCTCCCATGACTCTACCCGGTAAAAACCCTCTCTGGTTTTCATCTAGCCATTCTTGCGTGCATTTTTTAAGTCTATTGGCTAAAATGTACGAAATTTTTTTATAATCTACATTGAGGAGAGAAATTGGCCTAAAATTTTTAGGGTCTGATATATCTTTGCCTTCTTTTGGGATCACCACTATATTTGCTTCTCTCCATGATGGAGGAATTCCTTCTTTGATCACAGCGTTCATAGTTGATTTCAGGGGAAGAGTCAGTTCGTCTAAAAAAGTTTTGTAAACTTTTGCCGTAAAACCGTCTGGGCCTGGTGCTTTCCCGTCCTTACATTTTTTAACAGCCTCAACAATTTCTTCTGCAGTTATATCCTCATTTAGCATTTTAAGTTGTACTTCCGATGGGGTGCTGAGTTTAATCTTATCCAAATACTCACTAATACTACTACCTTGTACTAAATGTTCCTTGTACAAATCCTTGTAGTACTCATGGAAGACATCCTTAATTCCATCTTTTTGCACCATTACTCCTTCCTTTGATCTGATTTCTGTTAATGTAAACCTGTGCTTTTTCTCTTTTAGTCTTGTAGCTAACCATCTTCCAATCTTATTTGAATGGGTCAGAGGAGGGGGATGGAGGGAAGGCCTTGGCAGCCATTGCTTTGTGTTTGTGGGGGGGGAGGCAATTGTCTTCATGCCATAGACCAATACCTCCCCCAAAAGAGAGTATTCTTTGAGGCCTTTCCTCCTTCCCCCAATGGCCACCTTTCCCTCCTCCTTCTAGGCCTGCCCCCCACAATCACCTTTCCTCTCCTGGCAATGGGAAATGGGGGCTCTAAGACTTTTCCTGTCCCCCTCTGAGAAGCAGCTCCCCTACACAACAGATACTCCATGCCTTCTTAGAGTGGTGGGGGATTAGGGGGTGAGGAATTGGAGAGGACCCTGGTTATGTCCCTATAGCTGGATGTGAAATGAGTGCATCATAAATGAATAAATAAACAAATAATCTGCAGAAACCTCCAGACGTCCCCATTGCTTTTCCTCATTACAGTGGTACCCCGGGTTACGAAATTAATTCGTTCCGCCGCCGCTTTCGTAACCCGGAAACTTTCGCTAGCCGAAAAGCCCATAGGTGCTAATAGCGAAAGCCGCGATTCCGTGTGAAATCGCGCCGAAAAGCACCAAATTTTTCTTCGTAACCCGAAATAACCTTCGTAACCCGGAACAATGTTTTTAAATGGATTTTTTTTGTAACCCAGAAATTTCGTAAGGCGGCGCATTCGTATCCCGGGGTACCACTGTACACTCGTCCCCCGGGATACGAACGCGCCGCGTTACGAATTTTTCGGGTTACGAAAAAAAATCATTAATTAATTATTTCTGGGTTACGAAGGTTTCCCCGGCTTGCGAAAAAAGTTTTGGTGCTTTTCGGCGCTATTTCGCACCAAAACGCGGCTTTTCCCCATTAGCGCCTATGGGGATTCGGCTAACGAAAGACTTCCGGGTTACGAAAATGGCGCCGGAACGAATTAATTTCGTAACCCGGGGGACGAGTGTATTGGCCCATTTCCCAAGAAGGTGTCATCCACACTGCATAAATAAGGCACTTTGACACTGCTTTAAGCACCCAGTGCTATGGAATCCTGGGATTTTACCTTTGGACACTTAGTCTTCTCTGCCAGAGAGCTCTCATGCCACAACAAACTACAAATCCCAGGATTCCATAGGATGGAGTCCGAAGAGTTAACACACTTTAGAACTGGATTATTTCTGTAGTGCAGATACAGCATAAGTCAGTTGTAAAAGGGTAGAAGCACCAAAGTTGATTTTTTATCCTGTTAAAAATGGTCTTGCTTTTTAAAAATATAAGCAGTTTGTTTTTCTGTCTAATCCTTATTCTTGTTGTTCTTGTTTGTTTGTATGTATGTTTATTTGTTTCATTCTTGGTAATATGAGTTATTCTGGTCTGTCTCCTTCCTTCTTGCCTGAAAATCTATTAATTAGGAAACTGGGGAGACTTAAAACCTCCCAAAGCAGCCACTTTTGGCCTTTTTGGGGGGACTAGCCTCCTCTTAGAAGCCAAAGCCCAATGTCTGAGAAGAAGAGGAATAAGGCTTGTGTTAAAACTATCATCCCCATTTCTGACCTCTTTTAAAACTCATGTTCCCCAGAAGCAGCAGAGCTGTGTAATAAGAAAACCCTCTCAGAAAAGAGACACAAAGAGACACACTTCCTTCCTTTTGGCCCAAGGAGCCTGGCCTCCTTCTCTCTCTGGAGCCTCAGGAGAGAAAAAGAAGCCTCTGTTCAACTGAGGCTTCAGAGAAGGTTCCGGAACATTGTTCCCCACAGTCACAAGCAGCACAAAATGGCCCCTAGAACACAAAATGGAATTCTGGGAAATGTAGTTTTGTGAGACATTGAGCCTTCTCTGTCAGAGAGCTCTGTTGCCACAATAAACTCCATTTCCCAGGATTCCCTAGCACTGAGCCAGGGCAGTTAAAGCACTCTCAGACTGGACTATTGCTGCCGTGTGTTTTGGACCTTTTTTGGCCGCAAACTGTCCATAGCTTGCAAGGCATCTCCTAATTCTGTTGGCAGTCCCTCCCTCCCAACAATTTCTCATTTCCCCCAAAACCAGAGCAAAGCTGACAGATGAAAAGAGGTTTTAAAGCAGCATTTAAATCCGCCATATTTGTTTTTAAAAGACTAAATGCCCCAAATGCTATTATCAGTTTTGTAGCTATTATTACAGAAAGACATAGATTGCAAACTTCTCAAGTACCTTTATTTTCTGGAGTGAGATGGGCTTTTCCAACTGACTCACTGTGATGATCTCCGATGGTCCAAGCAGCCAAACCGCGGCCCTGTAATAATAATAATAATAATAATAATAATTTTATACCCTCTCTTCAGCCAAAAGGCTATCAGAGTGAATTACAAATGGTTAATTAGACACTTAGACATTATGGCTCTTAGCCCAGCAGACCCTTAACTCCCTTAAATCTCTCTGCCATCATCCAGTGAATTATAAAAGGGTTTCCCTTAACCTACACTGGGACCAGTTAAGGAACCTTATTTCTACTTCTTTACTGATCTTCCCAAGCATCAACCGAGCCAAAACACGTGTAAAAGGAGCATCGAGTAGTAGATACTCCAAGGAGGTATTTATTATAAATAACAAAATATAACTGAAATATAAGCCATACAAGATGTTAAGAGTCTTGCAGGTACAATATTTGTAAGTAAATAATGTTCAATTCATACAAGCTATTAACATAATAAATAAACCTAAGTGTCCAATTCTGAGACTAACTTCCAAGATCCGCTCTTTAACTCTCTCTCTCTCGATCTCCAACTGACACAATTCCCCCAACTGTCTCTTGGTCTCTTAGGCCTTATATCTCCTTCTCACGGAAGCTTCCAGAAGAACCTTCATCTTGCTCTCTGATTGGTCAAGAGAGCCTTCCGTAGCAGTGATGTCATTCTGCATTTGCATAAACCTCCCTTTACTGCCTGAAGAAGACCTCCATTGACTGGAGCCCAGTCATTACAACAACAACAACAACAACAACAACAACAA
>JACSCI010000090.1:45453-65027 GCA_016801065.1 Sceloporus tristichus | reverse complement strand
TCTTAACCTTGCCTTCTCCAGGCTAAACATGTCCAGCTCCCTAAGTACATTATATTGAAAGGATTCGAGACAAACTAGATTTAAAGTCAGCAGGTTTTTGCTTGCTAACATAATTTAAAGTTTATTTCCTGGACTGAATTCTGAAGTGATGAAATAATATTTGGATGCATCATGTGATTTCCTCCCCTTTGCCTTAGTCACTCTCTGGATGAAGGCTGTTTTCTGTTGCAGGTGACCTTTGCGGATGTGGCAGTATATTTCACTGAGGATGAATGGAAACTGTTGACGAAGAAGCAGAGACTTATGTACAATTGTATAATGATGGAGAATTATGAGAATGTGGCTTCTGTGGGTAAGGAACCTGAACCCATTGTCCTTTCTATGAAGACTGAGGTCCATTTTGTGCTAAATGATCAAGGTGCTATGATTCCACTAGAATTGTAGAATCATTTCCAAAGACCATCCAGCCTTTGTTTAAAGACCTCCAAGGAAGAGGACTCCACGAAACTAAGGGAGTTGCACTGTCAAAGAGCTCTTACTGTCGCTCCTCAAAGGGCTTAATGGTTTCAAGATCCTTCACCACTTTCGCTGCCTTCCTCTGGGCATGTTCCAACTTGACAACATCCTTTTTAAATTGCGGGGCCCTGAACTGGACACAGGATTATTCTGACTAAAGCAGAATAGAGTAGCACTATTACATCCCTTGATCTAGAAACTTTACTCGTATTGATGCAACCTAGAATGACATTGGCCTTTTTAGCTGTATTCTGTATTGATTGTGAGTCATCTCCTGGTGCCACACAGCATGAAGCATCCTCTGCAGTTAGCTTGCATCATGCCATGTGCTCTGACTCAACACTCTATGGCAGTCTCACAGGAAATGATGCCACTTTTCAATCAAAGTATTTTTACACATATTTATTGGAATATTTTTCAATTGCCTGATTATCTGCTTCCACTGATTTCTTCATGGAAGTTCCCCTACAATCTCTTCTTTGCTAACTCCTATGAGTAAGGATACAATCATTATATGGATTTGGGGGCATCCAGAACAGTGTCATGCTTGGGTCACTTACACCAACTTTATTAATTTAACCTGCAATAGGGAGGCGTGAGCGTAGGGCTAAATCCTGGGGTAACACCTTCCTCTCTTAACGCTGAGATTCAGTTTTGTCTATCATTGTCCTTGTTTACAGAAGAACTTGTCAGTCATGAGGGAGTCCACACAGGAAAGAAGTCACATAAATGTCAGCACTGTGGAAAAAAATTTGCCTACAAGTCAGTCCTTGTCAAGCATCAGAGACTCCACACAGGAGCGAAGCCATACAAATGCCAACATTGTGGGAAATGTTTTACTTCAAAGTCATACCTAGTGATACATCAGAGATCTCACACAGGAGCAAAGCCATACAAATGCCAGCATTGTGGGAAATGTTTTTCTTTCAAGTCAAACCTAGTGACGCATCAGAGAGTCCACACAGGAGCAAAGCCCTACAAATGCCAGCATTGTGGACAGTGTTTTGCTCAAAAGTCATACCTAGTGATACATCAGAGATCTCACACAGGAGAGAAGCCACACAAATCCCAGAAGTGAACTAACATTATTTTTTCAAGAATTAATACAGAAAATATATTTTCAATCCAGCAGAGAAAAGGCCCTTATGGTTTTGTTTGTAAGGGTTGTCTATCCATATATCTGTGGTTTGTCTGTGGATAAGTCTGTTTATGTTTTAAAGTTATATTTTCTTAAGTTTAGGTTTTCATTGCTGTTAGTATAGATCATAGTTTATAAATTTGACTGGAGATTGTAGTATAGCGAAATAGAGGGGTGGGATTTGTTGCAGCTGGCTCAAATAGTTATGGGAATGATATTAACAGGAAGGGGGTTAGTTTCTGGGGGTGGCAAAGGGGTCTTGTTACCTGTGGGGCATAGACTGTAGGAATTATAGATGGGGCTAGGTTGGGAAGAGGGTGGTGCTTTAGGTTTTGGGGTTTTAATGCTTGGAGTGGGCAGTTCTGGCTTAAACACTGAATTCCTTCTATGTGTTCTCAATAAAGTTCTTTGCTATTTCAACACACTGGACTCCTTGATGCACAGAAGTTCTGCATTTGCACAAAATTGACACTTTCTTCTCTCCCCAATCCTCACCTCCATTCACAGCCATAAGAACAGCAGAGGCAAACACATACACACACAGAGAGAGAGAGAGAGAGCTATATGTACAAAGCAGAGTCTTCCGAGCCTTTCTCTCCTGAGTCCAGTTCTGCAGGTTGGGCTCCATTCCGGAAGGAAAGATGGAAGGAAGGAAGAAAGGGCGTACTCCTTCCCTTCTTCCAGAGGCAGACATTATTGTAGGTGAAGTGTCCATTAACTCAGTGAATAAGATCATACTGGATCAATTTGAATCTGTGAGTACTGAGGATGTAGACAAGCTCCTTGGAAGTGTGAAGAAGACAACTTGCCCTCTGAACCCTTGCCATTCATGGCTAGTCCTCCAAGGAGTAGATGCACTTAGGACACTCTTAGGGAGGACTATTTTCCATCTTGCTTAAAAGAAGCAATGGTTCAGCGTCTTCTGAAAAAGCCCTCCCTAGATCCCTTGGACATGAACAAATACAGATCCATCTTCCATTTCTAAGCAAGGTGATTGAGAAGGAAGTAGCTCTTCAACTCCAAGCATTCTTGGAAGAATCAGATTATCTAGACCCATTTCAAACTGGCTTCAAGATGGGATACGGAGTAGAGAATGCTATAGCTGCCTTAGTAGATGATCTTTGCTTGAACACTGACAGATGAAGTGTTGAAGCTTTTGGATCTCTCAGTGGCTTTCAATACCATTGACCATGGTATCGTTCTGGAAAGCCTGAGGGAATTGGGGATGAGGGGCAATGCATTGCAGTGGGTCCGGTCCTATCTCTCAAGCAGATTCCAGACAGAGATGCTTGGGGACAGTTGTTCCTTTAAAAGGGAGTTTAAATTTGGCGTTCTTCAGGGCATCATCCTGTCACTAATATTAATATCTACATGAAACCGCTGGGAGAGATCATCTGGAGACATGGAGTGGAGTGCTATCAGTATCTGATGACACCCAACTATATCTCTTTATGCCCCAGACCTCTGCATCAACTAAGGAAGGCATCTCCCCTCTGAATGATGTCTTGGGGCAGTAATGTGCTGGATGAGGAGAAACAGATTAAAACTGAATCCAGATAAGACAGAGGTACTTGATGGAAATCCTAATCCAGGTATGGAGGTTTGTCAACCAGTCCTGGATGGGGTCACACTTCCCCTAAAAGACTGTGTTTGCAGTTTGGGGTGCTCCTGAATCCATCGCTCCAGATGTGAGTTCAGATAGATGCGATGGCCAGGAGTGCCTGTTATCAGCTTTGGTTGATATGCCAACTGCGCCCCTTCCTGGAACCTGTAGACCCAAAAACTATCATGCATGCTCTTGTAATCTCACGTCTTGACTTCTGTAATGAGCTCTACCTAAGCTACCCTTGTACCAAGTCTGGAAAATTCAACTAATCCAAAATATGGCTGCCAGAGTGGTCACTGGAAGATCTAGAGGTGACCATATCACACCTATATTAAAATCTCTTAATTGGCTGCCTATTAATTTCAGGGCACAGTACAAGGTCTTGGTTATAACCTTAGTTACGGGATCGCCTTCTCCCATACAATCCGCCCCACACATTAAGGTCCTCTGGTAAAAGCCTTGCTACCATTGCCTTCTTCTGAGACTGAGAAAGTGTAACTTGCCCAAGGGCAGCCAGTGAGTTTCTATGGCCGAGTGAGGATATAAACTTTGGTTTCTCAGAGTACTAGGCCAATACTCAAACCACTGTATAATACTTAGCTGTAGGGGGTCTCTTTTATGTCAATATTTATTCAGAAGAGCCTTCCTTTGAGGCTGAGAGAGTGTGATATATGCAAGCTCACCCATGGATTTCCAAGGCTGAGTGAGGATTCGAATCCTGGTCTCCCGGTCCTAGTCCAGCCCTCAGTCCATGGCACCATGCTGTTTCTCTTTCAGACCTTTCTTGCTGGCTAGACGTGGCTCCAGCTTAATCCCAGAAGATGGACTAGTCTGCCTTTCTGCTTAGATACCATAAAGTTAGAATATTTCTGGATCAGCTGTGGAGGCTCCCTTGGGATGCCAAAGGGAATTTCTAGAGGTCTGCTTGCAATCTGAGACTGCTTTGTTTCCCAGCTAATTTCCACGGATGTTTGTCCATGGATTCAAGCATCCAGACCTTGAAAATATTTTCAAAATTTATCAGTTCCAAAAAGTAACTCTTTTTATTTTATTTTATTTAAGGGACACTATTTTAGTATGACATTGTATTTAAGGTACAGTCGGCCCTTCTTATACACGGATTATTTTATACACAGATTCAAGCATACAAGGTTTGAAAATGTTAAAAAAAGGTATAAATTTCAAATATCAGACCTTGATTTTCCATTTTTTATAAGAGACACCATTTTGCTATGTAATTGTATTGAATGGCACTTGAGCATACACAGATTTTGTAATACACAGGGGATCTTGGAACCAAACCCCAGCCTATAACAAGGGTCCACTGTAACTTGAGCATGCATGGGTTTTGGCATCCACCGTGGGTCCTGGAACCAAACCCCAGCGTATACCGAGGACTGACTGTACTTTTATTTCACATGATCACTGACTTCCTGGGAATCTTCACATATTCTTCTTGAATAAGATTATTGAAGCCAGAGATTCCCATTCCACGCAAAGGCAAGCATTTCCTCCAGCACTGTCCAGAGAACCTCAGTCAGGGCACCGACTATAACTTAGTGTGAGAGATCAGGAAGGGAGACGGCCCAGTGCCTGACTGGCCCAGGCCAGAAAGATGGCCAAGGGCATTGCCAGGAGGGTGCGGGGGGCGTCACGTAGTGCGCTGCTGGGAAGGGGTGCTGAAGTTATGGGTCTGGCAAGAGAAAGTGAGCCTTGCCCTCTTCTGCTTGTCCAGCATCTCCGCTGGACCCAAAAAGGCTGTGGAAGAGAGGGATGATTGATGAATGATTTGCACAAATATAATAGGAATGCCTCTGAGTGTGGCAGCTCTTCCCTGGCTCAGGCGAGGTCAAGTGTGAGGGTGGCAGGAACATTATCCTGGCAGAGATGCCAGTCCTGAGCTGATTGCCCAACAAATTTGGGGGCAAGCCACCCCCCACAAACTCCTTAAAAGCAACCCAGCCTTTTCAACAGGGATGGGAATCAGGTAGATTTTTAGATGTTGATGGACTGCAACTCCCACTCTCCCTCACCATTGGCCATGCTTGCTAGAAGCTGCTGGGAGCTGCAATCCAGTTCTATCCAGAGGAACAGGTGATTCCGGCTCCTGTTCTCGGCCGCATCTCCCTCTCTCTTCCTCTTCTCCAAATGGGTGCCTTCCAAATGTGTTGCCCTACAACTGCATCTCACCAGAAGCACCTCAAACCTCACAGCCAATTGGCCCTACAATACTCTGCAGGGAAGGTCTCTGGGAACTTTCCCCCTTTGGGGTTTGAAATGAAGGTGGCATTCCAGATGAGGGCTTGCCATGCCCTGCTGCCAGGAGCCAGGCCTGTCCTCTGAGTCTGAGGTGGAGGCTGAGATCCCAGGGACAAGCCAGGGCTGCAGCCACTGGCCAGATTCTCCGGAGGTAAGCCTGTAGCCAGTCCCAGGGTCAGGTTCCCAGCAGCAAGGCTTCCCTCCTCCTGAGCCAGATTGACTGGGGCCCCAAGAAAAAGAGAGACAAGGGCATTCTCTATGGTTAAGTAGGAAGCCAACAGCTAGAACATGAGAGACCAAGATGGGTTAGAAATATCCCAGCACCTCCCTCAGACCAGCATGGTTGAGATCCATCCGTGGTGCTTGGGAGACACCTTGCTCTTGCCTTGAATGTTGGCTGAATGCCTGTTACCTGGAATTCTGCTCGGACCTGGAGGACTCCCAGATTTCCCCTTTGAACATGATGGACTGGAATGACTGAAGCCTCGTGATGAACGTGGACTGGATTATACCACCACTGCTTTTGCTACACAGGACTTGGTGAGACAACCATCCCTTCTCCCTTTCACTCAGTTCTTGAAACACTGAGATTCTGGACTGAGGGTTGGCTAGCCTTGCAAGGGCAAAACAGGACAGAGCTGGAGGTGGCTCTGGGAAGAGTGGATCCTCCTTCTCCTCCTCTGCTTTCACCATCATTCTTCCACCCACCCACCTTCTGTCTTTTCCCCAGCTCTGGGACTGCAGGAGTGGCTAACAAGAATTAAAACCAATGCTGACCAAAGAATATGCAAAAACATAAATAAAGACCTCAAAAGGTTATTCCTAAAACCCAATTAAACAAACTCTCCACAGAATTAAAACCACTAAAAACAAACCAACAAAAAGGGGAAAGATACCCCAACAATAACCTTCTCTTTTAGTTCATTGCATTTGTCATCTTTTTCTCCCTTAATCAATTTTCCAAAGAAGGACAAAGGCAGGAACAGAAGAAGTCCTCCTGAGGACACTCTGAGGGGCCATCATTGGCTGGAATCCCAGTCCCTCCCTCCATCCTTGGCTCTGGTTGGCTGGAATCCCAATCCCTCAATCCATCCCTGGCCCTGATTGGCTGGGAGGGGAAGCAAGGGCAAGATGGCAGGAACCATGGATCAACTAATCACTGAAATACAGAGGATTGTACATAACTGGTCCCCATTGCATCCCAGTCTCTCAAATTCCCAATGGCTCCACTTCAAAAAAGGAGGGCTGAACATTTACTGTCTCAAGGTCCACTTTCCTCCATTTTCTTCCTCGAAGGAGGAACTGAGGGTAGTTTCTCCTCTCTTCCTTCCTTTGGAGGCCATCTTGGTTCTTTGCACACCTGCAGAAAGTACAAATGGAGGTGTTTTACATGTGCCTTACACACTTATGCAGTCTTCCATGGACCACCAAAGATAGAATTCAATGGCTCTCAGAGCAAAGCAAGCCTCAACCTTTCCTAGAAGATCAAACAAATCAATGAAGCTATTGTACTTTGGTCAGATAGTTAGATGACATGACTCCCTGGGAAAAAGGAGGATGGTCAGTAAAGTGGAAGCCATCAGGAAAGAGAAAGAGTGGCTGGAGGTGGACTGAGTCAAGGAAAGGAAGACTTTCAGCTTGCAAGACCTTGTTCAGTCAGTTAATAACAAGGTCTTTGGACTTCCCTCCTTCTTAGGGTTGCTCCAGAGTGAAGCCAACTGAACAGAACGAAGGAACAGGAAAAGGCTCTTGTCTTGGGTTCCTTCCTTCTTCATTAAGAAAACCAACCCCAAACCCCTCTAGCTGGGATTACGCACAAGGCTTAGTCCTAAACTAGGGATGGGATTTCTTTTGGCCTCCAGGTGTCAGTGTACTACACCTCCCAGCATCCTTCTTTCATTTGTTATGCTGTCCAAGGGGATGATGGGAGCTGTAGTCTGTCAACATCTGGTGGGCGATAGGATGTCCATCCCAGTTGAAAGAAGAGCAAGTGTTTGCAATGAAGGAAACAGAGCCAGAGCCCTCTCCCTCCAGGATCCAGCCTTTGGAGAGGAGTCTGGAAAGAGCTTCAACACCAGAGATGGTCCTCTTTTGCCTGAACAGAAGCAGATGTATATATTTACAGAGACACCCTTTGATTCCCCTCTGAAATCTCATAGACCCACAGAGACCCCCAAGAAGGAAGAGGAGGCCTGGCAGCCAGAGGAGCCTTTCTGTCTTTTTTGGAGGAAGGAGGAGGAGAAGGGCCTTCCTTGCTGCCTCCCTACAGAAGGCCCTCCATCCCCCCATCACTGGCTCCAAAATGGGGCTCTTCAACTCCAGTCCTCATTCTCACAGAGGAACCAAACTGGGAGTCCCCCATGGAGGCCCCACCTTCCCTTCCTTGACAAGGAGACCCAGAAGGAGCCCTTCTTCTTCCTAAGCAGCCAATGGTCAAAGCCAGAGCCTCCTAGGACCCCATTCAGGCCTCTCTAGTCTCAGCAGCCACCTTCTAGAAGCTTCTTCCCCAACAGCTGCCCTCTGATTGGACAGTTGCCCACCAGTGATGTCATCCCCCCAGAGGAGTGTCTTTGTGCCTCTGACAACGGCCTCCTTCACTGTTGCCAGGCAGAGTCTGTTGTCGCCATGGAAACACCAAGGGAGGGAGGGAGAGTACTGAGCATGGTCCTCAAGAGATCTGGGCATGCTCAGTAGCAGCCACTGAAGCCCCTCTGCCCTGAAGGAAGATGGCTGCCCTGGCTGCCACTGAGCATGCTCAGTCCCTCCAGAGGAGAAAACGGAGGAGGAGGAGGAAGGGGCCTGAGCCTTTAAGGGCTTGAGCCATTCCCAGAAATAAGGACTTATTAATAGTTAATACTAATTATAAGTGAGTCAGTTGGAAAAGTCCATCTCCCTCCAGAAAATAAAATAAAGACACTTGAAGAGTTTGCTCTCTACCTCTTTTCTAATGTAAGGGGAAAATACAGGAAAGGGCAAAATATCAGTACAGAATATATAGGTTATGCCAAGATAATAAATAGAACATGTATTGGAAGGTATTAGAAGTTGTAAATATGATCAATCTGTAAATATCGTGTATGTTCAAGAGATGCTGGCAGAAGTTATAAATAACTGGAAAGTACCATTGCAAATGTATAACTGTATGTGAATTTATAAATAAAGCTCACCTAAACCTAAATCAATCAATCAATAAATAGTCACAATGAGCTGCCATATTTTGAATGAGTTCAAGTTTCCAGACTTACTGCAAGGGTAGCCCTATGTAGAGCGCATTGCAGAAGTCAAGATGTGAACTTACCAGTGCATGAACCATAGTTTCTGGGTCTTCAGGTTCCAGGAAAGGGCGCAGCTGGCGTATCAATCGAAGCTGATAACAGGCCTCTTGGCCGTCGCATCTATCTGAGCTGACATCTGGAGTAAAGGAACCAGGAGCACCCCCAAACTGCAAACATAGTCCTTTAGGGGAACTGTGACCCCATCCAGGAGCGGTAGACAAACCTCCATACCTGGGTTAGAGGCTCCAAAAACAAGTACTTCTGTCTTAAATGGATTCACTTTCAATCTGATTTTCTCATCTTGCCCATTACTCCCTCAAAACATTCATTCAGAGGGGAGATGCCTTCCTTAGTTGACGCTGAAGTCTGGGCCATGGAGACATATTGGATGTCATAAGTGTACTGATAAAACCCCATCCCATACCTCTGGATGATCTCTCCAGGCGGTTTCATGTAGGTGTTAAATAGCATTCGGGACAGGATGATGCAATGAAGGATGCCAAATTTAAGATCTCTTTTGGAGGAGCAACTGTCCCCAAGCATCATCATCTGGAATCTGCTTCTGAGATAGGACCAAAACCACCACAACGCAGTGCCCCCGATCCCCAATTCCCTCAGGCTTTCCAGAAGGATACCATGGTTGACGGTATCGAAAGCCACTGAGAGGTCCAAAAGCACCAAAAGGGTCATACTTCCCCTGTCGATGCTCAAGCGGAGAGCATCTAAGGAGACCATAGCAATCTTGACTCTGTATCCCATCCTGAAGCCAATTTTGAAAAGTATCTAGATAATCTGTTTCATCCAAGACCACTTGGACTTTAAGAGCAACTGCCCTCTCAATCACCTTGCTTAGAAACGGAAGATGGAGGACCGGTCTGTAATTGTTCATGTCCAAGGGATCTAGGGAGGGCTTTTTCAGAAGCGGCTGTACCACCACTTCTTTTAAGCAAGATGGAAAATAGCCCTCCCTAAGAGATGCATCTATGATATAGCTCAGGTGAGTCCTAAGTGCATCTCCTCCTTGGAGGACCAGCCATGAAGGGCAAGGGTCGGGGGGCAAGTTGTCGTCTTTACACTTCTAAGGAGCTTGTCTACATCCTCAGTACTCACAGATTCAATTTGATCCAGTATGATCTTATTCACAGAGTCACTGGACACCTCACCTATAGCCTCTGCAATAATGCTGGCATCCAAGTCAGCTCTTACCTCAGAGATATTATCTGTGAAATAGTCATTTAAAGCATCACAGTGATCTGTGGTAGGCTCTAATGATGGGTTCTGGGGGGCAGGTGCCTGGATCAGGTTCCAGATTCCCCCCCCCACACACACACACATTTAAGCTGTCCCTTTATGCTTCTCTTCCCTTGGCATTTTCACTCCTTTATTCCTTCCTTCTACTCCTTTTACCTACATCCTTTCAAGGGGGTCCAAGGCCTGTTCAGCATGTTCCCAAAACCGGGAGGAGGGTGTTTTTTGGGGGGCTGAGGGTCTCTCTGTTGGTCCTCCTCCGCAGGGTTGTTGTGAAGGGAAAGGTATGTATGTGTGGGGGATGCCTAATTTGGATCCTGTGGGCCTTTAAGCCTAGTTCTCAGATAGCCAGGAAAGTGTCAGTCTCCCCAGATGGGTCTTTGGAGTCCCTCCATCTTCCTCCTCTTGGATTTAGCCTAGATTTTGGCTCTTTCCCCCCACCCAGACAGAGCCCCCTCCCCCCTAGGACCCCAGAGAAAACGTCTCTCCCCCCACCCCCCAAATGTTGTTTCCAATGCTATTGAACCCTATTCTGTGTGATGCTTTGTATTTGGCACAAAACTCTTTCCTAAATGAGGCATCAGAAGGGAGGGTCTCTCGTCTGCCCCACTTTCCAGGAGGGAGGGGGCTCCTCAAAGTCCTTTTTACCTTTGAATCCCCCTCCCCTCCATGGCCACGCCTCTCTCCAAGGGTCCCCCCTTTCCTCTTTTCTCCAAATAACCCCCCAAGTACCTGGGTCCCAAGGAATCCCCAGAGGAGGGGGCAGGGAAGGGAGAGAAGGGAGAAGAGGCCTGGCAGGCTCCCTGCCTTTCTTTGTGGGGAGGAGATCGGGGTTTCCATCCTTCTTACATCACTCTTCCCCAGAAGATCCTCCAGCCATTCTGAATGAATGAGGGCTCTCTCCACTTCCCTCCCTCAGAGCAGGCTGTGAGGGTGGGAGATTCAGGGGCTGAGACTGTGCATGCACATTTGCCTCCTCTTGAGCATGCGCAGGGATCACAAAGCCCTAGCTGCTGCTGCTTATTCTATTGTCGGCATTTGGAAGAAGGGAAGGACTACACCCTTCCTTCCTTTTTCCTTCCTTGCTTTTGGAATGGAGCCCAAGTTGCGGAGCTGGACTCAGGAGGGAAAGGCTGTGCAGACTCTGCTTTGTATATACAGATCTGTCTCTCTGAGTGTATGTGTGTGTGTGTGTGTGTGTGTGTGTGTTTGCCTCTGCTGCTCATATGGCTGGGAATGGAGCTGAGGACTGAGAAGAGAAGAAAGGGTCAGTTTTGTGCAAACTTATATGCATCAATGAGTGCATTGTGTTGAAATAACAAAGAACTTTATTAAGAACACAAAAGCGGGATACAGACGGCCCAAAAAAGGTGGTCTCCCACCACCCCAGTTTATTCCGCAAGGGAGCCAAAGAGAACAAAACCACACGGCTCTGTCGTGGAACAAAAAGAACCCACAAAAACCAGGTTCTTCTTGTGGTGCCTTTGTGACGCCGCAAGGCGCCTAGTGCATATGCTACGAAAAATGGCAGCAGCCGTGTGTACAGGGCGCAGCCATTTTGATGCACCCATCACGTGCTAGGAGTGAGGCCAGTATGAACGCTACGTTCTCACCAACCCCTAGCACATGACGGGGGTTGCGCAAAGGCCCATTTAAATCAGGCCAGAGTCAGAAATTCAGCATTACAGTCAGAACTGCCCACCCCAAGCCAAATAATACATTAAAAACCCCAAACCTAAAACTCCACCCTCTTCCAAACCTAGCCACCACCTCCAATTCCCACAGTCAATGGCCCACAGGTAACAAGGCTACCTTTGTCATTCCCAGACACTTGTCCCCTTTCTCTTAATACCTTCCTCCCAACTTCAGCTAACATCACACACAATCCAAACGCTATCAATCAAATAACTATTCTAGCCAGCTGCAACAAATCCCACCCTCTATCTAGCTAACCTATTCCACAATCCACAATCCCTAGTCAAATTTATAAACTAAAGCAATGATCTACACTAACAGCAATTAAAAGCTAAAATTAAGAAAATATAACTTTAAAACATAAAGAGATATGAACAGACAAACCTAACACACAAATCACAAGGGCATTTTCTTATCAACACAGGAATAAAAATATATTCTTTGTATTCCTTCTTCACAAAAATAATCTTAGTTCATTTCTGGGATTTTTGTGGCTTCTCTCCTGTGTGGCCTTTCTGATGTCTTACTAGGTTTGACTTTGAAGAAAAACATTTCCCACAATGTTGGCATTTGTATGGCTTCTCTCCTGTGTGGACTCTCTGATGTTTCACTAAGTCTCCCTTCAAAGAAAAACATTTCCCACAATGCTGGCATTTGTATGGCTTCTCTCCTGTGTGGACTCTCTGGTGTATCAGTAGGTGTGCCTTCTGAGAAAAACATTTCCCACAATGCTGGCATTTGTGTGGCTTCTCTCCTGTGTGGACTCTCTTATGTGTCACTAGGTTTGATTTCAATGAAAAACATTTCCCACAATGCTGGCACTTGTATGGCTTCTCTCTCGTGTGGACTCTCTGGTGTATCAGTAGGTGTGCCTTCTGAGAAAAACATTTCCCACAATGCTGGCATTTGTGTGGCTTCTCTCTTGTGTGAACTCTCTGATGTATCACTAGGTATGACTTCAAAGAAAAACATTTCCCACAATGCTGGCATTTGTAGGGCTTTGCTCTTGTGTGAACTCTCTGATGTATCACTAGGTTTGACTTCAAAGAAAAACATTTCCCACAATGCTGGCATTTGTATGGCTTCTCTCCGGTGTGGACTCTCTGATGTAACACTAGGTATGACTTTGAAGAAAAACCTTTCCCACAATGCTGGCATTTGTATGGCTTCTCTCCTGTGTGGACTCTCTGATGTGTCACTAGGCTTAACTTCCAAGAAAAACACTTCCCACAATTCTGGCATCTGTATGGCTTCTCTCCTGTGTGGACTCTCCGATGCTTGACAAGGATTGACTTGTAAGCACATTTTTTCCCACAGTGCTGGCATTTATGTGACTTCTTTCTTGTGTAGACTCTCTCATGACTGACAAGTTCTTCTGTAAAGAAGGACAATGACAGACAAGACTGAATCTCAGCATTAAGAGAGGAAGGTGTTACCCCAAGATTTAGCCCCACGTTCACCCCTCCCTATGTGAGATTAAATTAATTTGGGTGCGTTACACACACACCGAAATTACGCGCTCCACACGTACTAGGGTTAGAAAGGGGTGTCTATTGTAGATGCCCTTGAATGTTAGTACGCACAGAGCGCGTACAAAATGGCGACACCCTTCCACACAGGCACTGCCATTTTGATGTCGTGGGCCCGTAGCATCCGAATGTCACGCAGCGGAAGTGACGCTGTGAGTGTGCGACTTTCGAGCTTTTTTGCTGCGTCCAGGAACTGCACGGTTTGGTGGTTCCTGGATGCAGCAACAGGTGGCGCCGGCAAACCACCGCTTTCAGGTGGTCCTTAACGCGCCATAGTTGGTGTGAGTGTCCCGAGCATAACCCTGTTCTGGATGCCCCAAATCCATATAATAATTGTATCCTCACTCCTAGGAGCTAGCGAAGAAGAGATTGTAGGTGAACTGCCATAAGGAAATCAGTTGAAAAATATTCCAATAAAAATATGTAAAAATACTTTGATTGAAAAGTGGCATCATTTCCTGTGAGACTGCCATAGAGTACTGAGTCAGAGCACATGGCATGATGTAAGCTAACTGCAGGGGATGCTTCATGCTGTGTGGCACCAGGAGATGACTCACAACCAATACAATATACAGCTCACATGTGGAATGATGTGGATTGGAGTTGTGTGTACAAGAGATTGTGAAGTTGTTTTCTATTGCAACTCAAGCTAAAGAACCTCCAAAGACTTGGAGGAAATCAACTGTGTCTGTGAGTTTTCTTTAAGTGTGGAAAGTGGTTAGTGCATTGCCAATACCTATATCTGGAGATTTGCTTCTGTTCTGGCTGTGTTATTATTGAGCTCTGGGAGTGTCGCCTTCAGACTGTGCTATACATTGGCTTTGAATGGGACTAGAATTCAGAGCCAAGAAGGACCTGAGAGACAGTGTGATAATCCTTTTGGGCTGAAGTATTTCCACCAAGCACCCATTTCATTTAATTCAATTTCAGACAATTCTTTCCCCGCACAAAAAACTTTCTAAAGCATTTTAAACCTTTTTGAATGCTCGGTTTCTGCCCCCAAGCAATAATTTCATGGGGATTTTTAATATATTTATTTTTATTGTATTTGTAATTGTTGTATATGCTGTGCACCGCCCTGATTGTAAGAAGGGCGGTATAATAATAAAACTTTTATTTTATTATTATTTTATTCAGTATAACTATCAGTCCCAACGGGCTGTTCTTCAGCGTCAGTCCAGTTGCAGACAGACCCTCTGTTGATTTACATTGCTAAACACCTCTCTACACTCGCCAGCCCCACTTCTCATTGAAGTTACATTGAAGTCACCATTCTGGACCCACAGCAATTGGATTCGAGATCCATCTAGGTCAATGATGGTGAAACTATGGCACGAGTGCCAGAGGTGGCGCTCAGAGCCCTCTCTGGGGGCACATGTGCCATCACCCCAGCACAGATTTTGCCAGAGTTCGTTACTAGAAAGCCAGAGGGACACGGCAATTTGCAATAAACAAGTGGCTTTTGGGTTGCACTTTGTGGACTCGGCCTCTAAAAGGTTCGCCATCACTGATATAGGTAATGTATTACCATTAGCAAAGCTTCACACTATTCACCACTTCCACCTTTGTTACCTAGTTTGTGTGTGTGTGTGTGTGTGTGTGTGTGTGTTACTTTCCCCTTAAATGAAACACAAAAACTTATTTGAAATGCCTCTGGAGTTCTGTGTGTTTCCCGGCCTGGTATAGTTGGGATGAATCCTGACGTCACTGTTGCCCTAATCTCTCCTTTGAGCTAAGTATGAATTTCCCCTAAAATCATAGCACAATGATGGCGAACCTGTTTAGGTTCACGTGCCAGGGGGCAGGGCTTATGGCCCTTCGGGATGGGGCTGCGTGTTGGGGCGGGGCTTCTGGCCCAGGGGATGTAGCTTCCACCCTCCATGGGCAGAGCTTCCACCCTCTAGGCAGGGCTTCCCCCCGCCTCTTTCCCAGCCCTCAACTGTCTCTCAGAGACAGCTGGGGGTCAGCAAAGGCCCCTGAGGGGGCACAGCTAAGAGCACAGCCCCAGTCCTCCTCTTCCCGGACCTTTCTTCACCTCAAGGGGCTCTCTGGAGCCCTTTGAGGATGAGGAAAGACAAAAGGGGAAGAAGAGGAATGGGTAGGCCCCATCTCTTCCTCCCCACAGAACTTTCCCTGCCCTCCAAGTGCCCCATTTGGGACACTTGAAAGCAGGAAGAGTAAATAGAGAGGAAGGGGGCTGGGCAGCCCCCTGCATCCTCCCCACAGAGCTTTCCCTGCCCTCCAAGTGCCCTGTTTGGGAGGGCAGGAAGGATAAGTGGGGAGGAAGGGGGTTGAGCAGCCCCCCTGCCTCCCTCCCCACAGACCTTTCCCTGCCCTCCAAGTGCCCCATTTGGGGTACTTGGAGGGCAGGAAGGATAAGTGGGGAGGAAGGAGGCTGGGCAAAGTGCCACGTCTGGCATGCGTGGCATAGGTTCACCATCACTGTCATAGCACTTGTGAGTGTCCTCCCCAGACTCCAGCATTTCGAGTGACAAAAAGCCTCTGGAATCAACCATGGAGCTAAGCAAGCTCAGTTTGGAAAAGAAACATTAGAGAAAAAGGAATTTATGTGTTGCCCTTTCCTCTCTTCATAGACATTGCTCATAATTGCTAAATGGAATCCCTAAATATGTCTGAAAACAAGGGTCTGAGCTGGTTCTCACCAGTTCAGTCCTTAAAATCTGTCAGGTTTGTGGCTGCCTCCCAATCCCCAAGGCCCCTCTCCTGGCCCTTCCCAGAAGTCCCTTCCTCTCCGCACAGAGCTAGGCGATCCTGGCTTTGCTCCTGCCTTCCCCTCCTGGCTCCCAGAGGCCGGATCCCCTTCCCTTTCTCCCTCCGCTCTCCAACCTTCCCTCTGGCCCATCTGCACTGCTTCAGCATTTCCCCTTCATCATCTGATCTCTGCCTTTCTGTTTTTTACATTCCCTCCTTCTCTCTAAAACAGACACACACCCACAAAGTGTGATGCATAAAAAGGACACTTTGAGGCCCATTTGTTGAGAATGGATGGATAATCAATAAACAAATGATTCATTTGAAAAAGCAGAGCATATGATAATAGGATAATAGGATCCAATGCTATTATCATATGTGGTGGACCTGTCCACGGGTTAAAAAATTTTGGATAGAAGTTCATAAAATAATACAAGATATATTGGATGTTAAGATGGAACTAAGGCCAGAAATGTGTTTGCTAAATATAATAGAGGATGTGAATGCAAGAAAGAAACTGAAACAAATATTGTATTTAATTTCTACAGCGAGAATAAGTATTGCAAAGAGATGGAAAGATAATGAAGTTCCGACAATAGATGAATGGTTAATAAAATCCGCCGAGGTTATAGATATGGACAACCTGACAAAATTGCTGAAAGAAGAAATACATGAGGAAGATAACTTAAGTTGGAAACCTTTTATTGAATTTTGTGAAAAGAGATGGAAAGCATAAATACTATCAAAACTGTAAATAAAAATTAATTAAAAACAGAATAGTGAAAGAGATATAAGGCAACTAGTATAAAGAGAAAATATAGAAGCAAGGTTGATGAATGTATGTTATTATGTTTGAAAATGAAAATGGAAAGATATGTTTAGGTGAGGGGAAAATTAGATGTACACTCTCAAAGATGAAATATCTCTTAGCATATGACAAGAAATAGAAAGACCGAGATGGTTCTAGGGAATAGACAGTTAAGGAGGAGCGAAGAAGAGAGCTGAATAAGCTATGTAAGAAGATGTGTGTAAGAGACATCTAGATGGTAAAAGAATATATGTAAGGGAAAGGGGGTGGTGGAAGGGATGTTATATGATAATATTGTAATTGCGAAAATGTAAATATATATGTGATTTACTTTAGAATTCAATAAAATTATTAAAAAAGAAAAGAAAAGGCAGAGCAATGGGGCTGGGAACTGGACTCAAATTTTGGTGAGGATCGAGCACCAGAGAGGAGTCTTAAAACAGCCTAAAGACATCTCTAAGACAGGGATGGACTACTGTCACATGGGGAGGGCATATTGGCTCCCAGGGGATCTCAGGGGCACCCCCACATTGTATTGCCTAAAAATATAGAATAATGTTTTGCCCCTCAGTATCCCATTACATCCCTTTGGGGAAGTGGAGGCCGTTTTACCACTGTTGAGCCCTCTCTGATCCATTGCATGGCCAAGAACCCTCTCCAGAGCCTCAAAAGGATGGAAGAGGGACCAAGAGGGTAGGAAACTTGCTCAGTGATGTGCTAAGTATCCATTTGGGTGAGAAAAGCATTAATCTCCATGCTTCCTTCCCACAAAATCCTAAATTTCAGAATTAAAAAGTCCTTTGCTTGAATCAAAAGTTTTATTGAGAAATTCCCGTAGAAGCATCCATTAACGCATCTAAGCAGTCTCTGAAGAGTCAAAAACTTTCTCCTCTGTCATTCACTATCTCCACACTCCTCCCTTTCCTCCCCCTTCAGCCCCTAACCAACCCAGCTGCCAAGGTACCTCTTGCCTTCTTCTTCCACCGTTCTCATACCCGTCTCCCCCTGGGGCATGTCTGCCACCCAAATCTCACAAACCAGTCAGTTAAGAGCCTCCACAACTGATTCCCTTCCTCCAAGCCGTTCTAGGCCCCATTATACTTACCAACGACTTAAAACTACTAACATTTAAACTACTACCAATTCCCCAATAAACTCCAATGCCATTCTGGATGAATCACAGAAGATGGTTCTGACAATTGGCAGTTTACAATGGGGTATTTAGTATCCTTATAAAGTGGAGAGCAATAGTGCCTCACTAAACCACAAATTCAAATATTCTACAGGATGTTTCTATCTCAATTAAACTACACTTGAAAGGTATCTAGGACTCCTAGTAGACCACAAGTTGAACATGGGCCAACAGTGTGATGTGGCAGCTAAAAAGGCCAATATCATTCTAGGCTGCATCAATATGAGAATAGTTTCTTGATCAAGTGCCACTCTATTCTGCTTTGTTCAGGCCTCCCTTGGAATAATCCTGTCTCCAGTTCTGAGCCCCACAATTCAAAAGGATGTTGCAAAGTTTGAACATGCCCAGAGGAGGGCAACCAAAGTGGTGAAGGATCTGGAAACCATCAAGCCCTATGAGGAATGGCTTAGAGAGCTGGGTATGTTTAGCCTGGAGGAAAGCAAGTTAAGAGTGGATATGATATCCATGTTTAAATATTGGAAAGGGTCATATTGAGGATGGAACAAGCTTGCTTTCTGCTGCTACAGAGAAAAGGAGACACCACAATGGATGCAAGCCACAGAGAAAGAGGTTCCACCTGGACATTAGAAGGAATTTTGGGACAGTAAGAGCTCTCTGACAGTGGAATATACCCCCTTAGAGTTTGGTGGAGTCCTCTTCTTTGGAGGTCTTTAAACAGAGGCTGGATGGTGCTTGGAATGTATATTCCTGCATGGCAGAAGTGGGTTGAACTGGAAGGCCCTTGTGGTCTATTCCAACTCTATGATTCTATAATGCTAGTGGAATCATAGCACCATGATAATTTAGCATAAAAGGGACCTCAGTCTTCATAGAAAGGAGAATGGATTATGGTTCCTTACCCACAGAGGCCACATTCTGATAATTCTCCATCATCACATCACTGTACACCAGTCTCTGTTTGTTTGTCAACAGTTTCCATTCCTCCTCAGTGAAATATATCGCCACATCCGCAAAGGTCACCTGCAACAGAAAATAGCCCTCATCCCGAGAGTGACTAAGCAAAAGGGGAGGAAAGCACATGGTTCATCCCAAATATTATTTCATCACTTCACAATTCAGTCCAGGAAATAAACTTTAAATTGTGTCAGCAAGGGGAAAAAACCCACTTTTGAGTTGATAGGGGCAAACTGAATGGCATTCAGGAACTGAAGTGAGCTGAGAAGGGGGAAAGTGGGAGGATGAGAGAGCAACCGGGACATTTTTAAAAGCCCCTGAAAAAATGGGGTGACAGAGGATTAACCAGGACTGTCTCTGGTAAATTGGGAGAGTATGTTCTCCGCTTGTTTTCATGAACTGGCCCAGCAGTGACACAGATGAAACTAATAGTCAAGAACCTCGACTCACCAAAGAGTTCTTGTGTCTCTGCATCCTCTTTCTGTTGGAGCCCAACTCCCTCCGCTTGGCCTCTGTGTCGGCCATCAGGTGGGCAGGGGTCCTGGTGGTCTTGCTCTTGGGTATCTTTCAGCAAAAGGTGCCCCAAAGCTGTGTCCAAGGGGGCCAAGATGAAGTTCCTGAGAAAAGAGACCAGAGATTCAAAAAAGGACGCAAATTGGGTCTCCTATAAGGAATCAATGC
>JACSCI010000090.1:19002-40443 GCA_016801065.1 Sceloporus tristichus | reverse complement strand
TATTATTATTATTATTATTATTATTATTATTATTATTATTATTATTACAGGGCAGCAGTTTGGCTGCTTGGATCACCGGAGATCATCACAGTGAGTCAATTGGAAAAGCCCATCTCACTCCAGAAAATAAAGGTACTTGAGGAGTTTGCACTCTGCGTCTTTCTGTAATAATAGCTACAAAAGCTACAAAACTGATAATAGCATTTGGGACATTTAGTCTTTTAAAAACAAATATGGCAGATTTAAATGCTGCTTTAAAACCTCTTTCCATCTGCCAGCTTTGTGCTGGTTTTGGGGGGAACTGAGAAAGTGTTGGGAGGGAGGGACTGCCAACAGAATTAGGAGATGCATTGCAGGCTATGGACAGTTTGCGGCCAAGTAAGGTGCAAAACACACAGCAGCAATAGTCCAGTTTGAGAGCACTTTAACTGCCCTGGCCCAGTGCTAGGGAATCCTGGGAATGGGAGTTTATTGTGGCACCAGAGCTGTCTGACAGAGTAGGCTCAAAGTCTCACAAAATTACATTTCCCAGAATTCCCTAGCACTGAGCCAGGGCAGTTAAAGTAGTCTCAGATTGGATTATTGCTGCAGTGTGTTTTGGACTTAGGTGACCCTTGGCAAGTCACACTCTCTCAGTCTCAGAGGATGGCAATGGCATCCCTCCTCTGAAGAAACCTGGAAAGGAAACTCCATGATAAGGTTGCCTTAGGGTTGCCCTAAGTTGGAAACGACTTGAAGACACACATGAAGAACAGAAAAAAGTCTGCAATTATTTCACAACTTGGAGCATTGGACTATGACCCTGGAGCCCAGGGTTCGAATGCCCTCTTGGCCACGGAAACCCACTGAGTGACCTTAGGCAAGAAGTCACACTCTCTCAGCCTCAGAGGTAGGCACTTGCAAAACCACTTCTGGACAAATCTTGCCAATAAAAGCCTGTGAAGGGCTTATCTTAGGGTCGCCATAAGTCAGAAACAACTTGGAGGCACACAATGACAACAAGAGCAGTAACACTAACAGGGCTTAATCACACCTCACAAACCAGATAGGGAGGGAGGAAGGAAGGAAGGAAGGAAGGCAGGAAGGAAGGAAGAAGACGTGGGAGTTGTAGTCCTCGGTTCAGAGGGATTGGATGGACCTTACTGCAGGGCAGGACCCTCCTCTTTCTGGCCATGTGGATGCTGGGAGATCCAGTTCAGGGAATACACTGTAAATCCCATTAGCAAGAGAAAAGGCTACTACTGCCTTTCAGATCCAGTTTGCCCCAATTCCTTTATGAGTCCAGAAACCCCTTTGTTAGGAAGCAAATCCCGAATATCTCAGGAAGGCTCTCTATCTCCCAAGGCCCCCTCCCTCCAGCACCTCCTTCCACTCTTCCCTCAGTCTCTCTCTCTCCCCTCAAGGCCTCAAACTAGCGCTCAGACAGAGGGAGCCATTTTGTGTTCTGGCAACCGTTTTGTGTTCCAGCGGCCATTTTGTGTTCCAGTAGCAATTTTGTGCTGCTTGTGAGTGTGGGGAATAATGTTCCAGAACCTTCTCTGAGGCCTCAGTTGAACAGAAGTATCTCTTTCTCTCCTGAGGCTCCAGAGTCAGAAGGAGGCCAGGCTCCTTGGGCCAAAAGGAAGGAAGTGTGTCTTTTGTGTGTCTTTTCTGAGAGGGTTTTCTTATTACAGAGCTCTGCTCCTTCTGGGGAACATGGGTTTCAAAAGGGATCAGAAATGGGGAGGATAGTTTTAATACAAGCCTTATTATTATTATTATTATTCACAAACATCAGGCTTTGGCTCCTATCCCTTTTTTAAAATAATTGTTTTAATAACTCTCCAATACTTTAATGGCATTTTATTCTGGATGGGAGTGTTAGGAAGGGTTTGGGATATAATGAAAGATGTTGTTATTGTATTGTATGGATATTTTTATTGTAAGCTGCTAAAAGGTGGCCATTCTTGTATAGTAAGTGTCTTGTGGTTAACTCCCAAAACAACCTTGTAAGGTAGGTTTCATAGGCTTATGGAGCTATAAGGGAGCCCCAAGGGCTAACCAGTCAGCCCCATTCTGCCCTCCAAGTCCTCTGAAGAGATGGCCATCCAGCCAGAGACTCCTCCAATGCTCTTGGAGGCAGCGACTCCCATAGATTTGCCAAGAGGTCATGGGGCTCACAGTCCCATGGGAACCGGTCCTTACCCCCCACTTTGGGAAAGGAGACCCCCTCAGCCCCTGGACTATTTACTACCAGGAGTTACTATGGCCCAAATTCAGCCCCAAATTCAGTCTCTGGCATCATTGTCTTCCCAGAATGTGGAAGTGAGATTTCCAGACCCCAGACACACAGTGTGCCAGTGAGTCCTTTGTGTGGGGACTGTATGTGTACATGTTGCTTACTAGAACTTTGTAAGATATTTGTTTGTCTGGGTTTATATAATGAATTTACACACGTCTTCACTTCCCAAAAATGAACATAATCCAAGATGCAATCTTTAATTTTAACCCTATATATTTATAGATATTTGTTATATCAAGTGCAACACATTCAGCAGAGTGCATCTTTTTCAAAAATATACAAGGAAATGTAAAGTAATTGTGATTTTCACAATAGATCCATTTAGAAACAATGCATATAAATGTACATGCATCAATTCGTGTGTGGTTTCAGGAAACAAAGAGAGGAGATGCACACCTCATGCTCCTTCTATGACTGACACATAAACACAGCAGTTACACTCAGATAAATGGTCTCATTGCAAAAATGAAATAATGATTTTCACCAGTGTCTACATGCAGAGAGGGGAAGTATGAGGGGAGGCAGTGGAAGAGATCCATAAAGTAATGCAGGTCTTATCCAGTCCGGGAACCTGAACATCTCTACATGGGACATAAAACAGGTCCTTCTCCTCCTCCTCTGCATGAAAGGGAAGTCTAATTCTCATCAGTGATGCTGATAAAGCATGCAAGAATTAGCATTCCAGCATTTAAAAGTCTGAGGATGCCTGAATCCTCTGGTTTAATTGAAGAGAGTAGATCCACTGAACCCATAAGTGACTGGTGAGTCAACCTATAGGTAAATCCAACTGATTGAGTGATTCTCCTCTGATTAGGACTAAGCAAAGGATAGGATACAGACTAGGATTTAGTCCTGCATGTGGCTAGAACAAGAAATTCCCAAGCCAAGATGGAGAGGCAACAGTGGGGAAAATGGGCACTCTCCACATGGGCAGAGACACTCTGAGAATTGTGACTTCTCTGCATGCAGAAGGCTGCCATGAAAACTGGGTGCTCCCTTCTCATCAGCTCAGTCCTCTGGTGCCCCCCCCCCCCCGATCTTGGGAGGAGTACTGGATCCCATTGAAGGGGGGCAACCTGAGAACAGACTACTATGGAAGAATGAAGGGCCACCAGACCAGACAGGCTAACCCAGCAGAACCCTCTAGGCTCCAGCTCCGGGTGGAATGAGGCTACAACTGGCCATTCACTGACCTAGGTAGAACTATAGAGTTGTCAAAGCCATCCTGCATATTCCATGCCTGGTGAGAGTCTTGGGTGCGAGGTACTGGAGAAGCATCCAGCTGTGTTTATGTAACTGGGAGCAAAATGAAGACATCTTCCTCTGAGGGCAACCGTGGCGGTCAAGAGGTTTCAGCTGATGATGGACTCATTTCACATCTCGCTATGGGGACATAACCAAAGCCCTTTCCAATTCCACATTTGCTAATCCCTCACCACTCTAAGAAGGCATGGAGTATCTGTTGTGTAGGGGAGCTGCATTGAATCTATGCTAGGTCTAGGGGACTTTGGTACAGAGGGAGCGAAGGGATACCCACCTCTGCATTGGCCCAAAGGAGGCATATGTCACCTGCGTATGTCACCAGCAGGTTACTTTTCTCTGTGTCTTTGAGTGCTGCAGGGTTTCTTGCCAAGCCAATCCTAACCCTGGTCCCTTTTCTCAGGAACTTCCTCTCGGCATCATTGGACACGGCTTTGGGCCTCTCTTGCTGGAAGTGACCAAGTGCAGGACCACCAGGACCCCCTGCCCACCTGATGGCCAACACAGAGGCCAAGCAGAGGGAGCTGGGCTCCAAGAGAAAAAGAATGCAGAGGTACAAGAACTCTTTGGTGAGTCGCTATCCTATTAGCTTCATCTGTGTCACTGCTGGGCCAATTTATGAAAGGAAGCAAATAAATTACTGTCCGAGTTTGGCAGAGACAGTCCTGGTTAATCCTGATTACATCCTATTATTTCGGGGCTTTGAAAATGTCCTGATTTCTATCTCTTCCTCCTACTTTCCTCCTTCTTCAACTCACTTTAATTTCTACATAATGAATGCCAAGGATTTTGAACCCCATCAACTCAAAAGTGAGAAGAGGAGAGGAAAGAAGGGAACAGGGACTTGCCCTTGCTAGGAGTCTGAGGCAAAAGCAAACTGCTGTGTTCTTCCCCACTTGTGTGATCTTCCCCATAAACAACTTTGACCGTCTTCACCACTTTCTGGTGTTGCTTGTCCAGGTGTGTCTTGTTTTTTCCGTCTGTGAAATGTTAGTGGATATGGGAGACTGTCGCTGTATCTAAATTGGAGGTCGCCCGGTGGCCCTCAAACCCACAGTGCTCCCCAGAACAGCTTTTTAAAAATGACATTTGCCTCTGAAATTTGACAACAAATGGCTAAATGCACTATATGTGTCGGAATAGTCAGTATCCTAATCCATCATCAATATCCCAGCCATGGCCTAAATTATATTGTTTATTATATTGTGTATTATATTGAAAGAATTTGAGACCAACTGAATCTCAAAGGCAGTAGCTTTTTTTCCTGGACTAAATTCTGAGGTGAGCAAATAATTTTGGGATGCATCATGTGCCCCCCCCCCCTTTATTAGTCATTCTCTGAATGAGAGCTATTTTCTGTTGCAGGTGACGTTTGCGGATGTGGCGGTATATTTCACCGAGGATGAATGGAAATTGTTGACCAAGAAGCAGAAACATCTGTACAATTATGTGATGGTCGAGAATTATGAGAATGTGGCCTCTGTGGGTAAGGAAGCTGAATTCATTGCCCTTACTATGAGGAGTGAGGGCCCTTTCATACTACATTTTCATAGCACTATATTTCCACTTTAGAATTATAGAATCATAGAGCTGGAATGGACCACAAGGACCATCTGGCTCAACCGCTTGCCATGCAGGAATACACATTTAAACCATCCCCAGCAGATGGCCACCAAGCCTTTGTTTAAAGACCTTCAAAGATCTTTAATGACCTTCAAAGAAGGAGCGATTTATAAACTAATATTATTAATAATAATAACAATAATAAGACACCACCATCCTCTGTTGAATAGCTCTTACTGTCAGGAAGTTTAGGTGGAACCTCTTTTACTGTGGCTTGTGTCCATTGTTCTGTGTCCTTTGCTCTAAAGCAGCAGAAAGCAAGCTTGCTCCATCTTCAGTATCTCTTCAAATATTTGAACAGGGCTATCCACTATTAACCTTCTCTTCTCCAGGCTAAACATTCCCAGATCCCTGAACCACTCCTCACAGGGCTTGATGTTTTCCAGACCCTTTACCATTTTCATTGCTCTCCTTTGGATACACTCCAGCTTCTCAACATCCACTTTGAATTGTGGTGACCAGAAGTGGACACAGTATTCCAAGTGAGGGCCTGTCCAAAACAGAATACAGTTGTACTATTACTTCCCTTAATCTATACCACAGAACCATAGAGTTGAAAGAAACTAGAAGAGCCATCCAGTTAAAACCCCTGCCATAACACTATACTCACATTGATGTAGCCTAGGATTACATTGGCCTTTTTAGCTGCTGCATCTCACTGTTGACCTATGTTCACGTTGTGGCCTACCAGGACTCCTAGATCCCTTTGACATGTTGTTTAATTGTCATAGCAACTTTATGTGAAATCTTAGAATTTGTAATTTAGTGAGGCACTATTGCTCTCCACTTTCTAAGGATCTTAAAATGTCAGTTCTAGGATTTTGTGGATAGGAACCATGGAGATAAATGCTTTTTGGCTCCAAATGCTCCTCAGCCAATCCCTGATCAAGTGTCCTGGATTTTTGGCCCCTCTTCCAGCCTTTTGAGACTCTGGAGAGGCTTCTTGGGTAAATGCTTCCCTTGCCCTGCAATGGCTCAGAGAACAGTGGTAAAATGGATACCACTTCACGGAATGGATGCTGTTGGATATTGAGGGGCAAAATATTATTTATACCCCCCTCAAGGGAATACAATGTGGGGTGGCCCTGAGATCCCCTGGGGGGCAATGTGACTTCCCCCCCATCCCCAACAGTGGTCCATGTCCATCCCTGTCCTAGAGATGTCTTAACGCTGTTTTAAGGCTGTTCTCTGGCACTTGACCTTCACCAAAATGGGAGTTGAGGTCCCAGCCCCCTTGCATTGCCTTTCCCAATGAGTTGTTTGTATATCGATTCTCCTGTCTTTCTCAAAAATGGGCCTCAAAGTGTATTTTTTATGCATCACACACACTCTGTGGGTGTGTTTCTGTCTGTGATAGAGAGATGGAGGCAATGTGAAAAACAGAAAGGCAGGAAAGAGATGCTGAAGGTGAAATGGTAAAACAGTGCAGATGAGGAAGAGGGAAGGTTGGAGAGCGCAGGGAGAAAGGGAAGGGGATCAGGCCTCTGGGAGCCAAGAGGGAAAGGCAGGAGCAAAGCCAGGATCGCCTAGCTCTGTGCGGAGAGGAAGGGACCTCTGGGAAGGGCCAGGAGAGGGGCCTTGGGGATTGGGAGGCAGCCACCAAACTGACAGATTTTAAGAACTGGATTGAGTGAACTTCTGAGAACCAGCTCAAATCCTTGTTTTTCAGACATATTTAGGGGTTCCATTTAGCAATTATGAGTAATATTTATGAAGGGAGGAAAGGGAGACACAAAACTTGCTTGTTCTCTAATGTTTCTTTTTCTACCTGAGCTTGCTTAGTTTCATGATTGATTCCAGAGGCCCTTTGTTTCCCAAAATGCTGAGTCTGGGGAGGACTCCCGCAAGTGCTATGCTTTTAGGGGAATTTAGTACTTTGCTGAAAAGAGAGATATAGTGTGGTTGGGGCAAGAGTGACCTCGGGATTCAGCCCAACTGTGCCAGGCCCAGAAGCACACAGCACTCCAAAGGCATTTGAAATAGGTTTTATCTTTTATTTAGGGGAAAAGCAAAACACACAGAGACACATTAGGGTTCACACACATGCACAACAACTAGATATCAGGTGCAAGTGGTCAAGAGATGTTGATAATAGTAATACTTTAGCTAGGCGGATCTTGATTCCAATTGCTGAGGGTTCGAAATGGGAAGAGAAGTCAGGAGCTCCTGCAACAAGTGGGATTGGCGAGTTCATTGAGGTGCTTAGCCATGTAAACCCACAGACTGTCTGTAATTAGACTGATGTCAAAGAACAGCCAGTCAGGGCAGATATTTATACTGTAATTGTTGCTTCGGGGCAGAAACTGAGTGTTCAAAAAGGTTTAAATGGCTTTTAAACTCTCTCTTGAGTTGCAAAATAATACAAATATTTGCAAGCTCTCTTCTCCGACTTCCATCAACTTCACCATCCCTTGTACACACAACTCAAGTCCAATCCACACCAATCTACATGTGAGTTGCATACTGTATTGGTTGTGTCATCTCCTGATGCTAAACAGCATGAAATGACCTCTGCAGTTAGCTTCCATCATGCCTTGGGCTTTGACTCAGGACTCTATGGCTGTCTCACAGGATATGATTCTACCTGTCAATCAAAGTACTTTTGCACATGGTTAATGAATTTTTTTCCCCAACTGTCCTTTGACTATCTGCTTCCACAGAGTCCCTCAAGCAAGGACGTAGCCGGGGGGGGGGGGTTTGGGGGGTCGGAACCCCCCCTATCAGGCCCTGGGGATATTCAAGGTCCTTCTTCCCCCCTCCCCTCCATTAAAACCACGGCGAGGGAACAGAGGAAAGACAAAACAAAAGTTCCCCTTTTCCCTCTGCTCCGTGGCTTTAAAGAGAGCGAGAGAGAGAGGGAGGGAGGGAGGGAGGGAGTCCCTGTGACTCCTTTCCCTTTCTGTGCTTCCACTCCTCCTCCTCAGGACCCCCTCTATCAAGCTCCTTCCTCCCCCTCCTCTCCGTCAAAAGCACGGACTTGGATAGAGAGGGAAAGGGGGGAAAAGTCTCAGGGAGAGGGAGGCTCAGAGAGAGAGGGAGGGAGGGAGGGAGCCTTGAGGTGGGGGCAGTGCCTGTTGTTCAAGCTCCTTCCTCCTGCTTCCTCCTTCCATCTGAGTGGACTCAGGAGAGAGAGAGGGAGGGGAGAGGGCTGGTCTCCCTCCCAGCAACATCTTTGCCCCTCTTTCCTTCTCCCTCCTCCTCTGGGCTTTTGCCAAAAAAGGTCTCCGTCCGGGAGAGGAGGAGGAGGAGGAGGAGGAAGAAGAGGAAAGGAAGACACACAGAAAAAAGGAAGGAAAAACAAGGGTAGGGAGAACTAAAGGAAGGAAGGAAGAGAAAAGAAAGAAGGAAGGAAGGAAGGAAGGGAGAAGGAAGGCTCTAAAAGGAAATATCAAAGAAAGAAAAGGTGACTTCTAATAACAACAATCAACTACAGGTTGAATCTCCCTTATCCAAACTGCTGAGGACTAGATGTATTTTGGAGTTTGGTATGTGTATATATATATATATATATATATATATATATATATATATATAATGGTATATATTGAAGCTACTTGAGTCCAACCATTAAACCCATTCATGTTTCATAAGCTCATCCTCAAGTAGCTCCTTTTTTGCCCCCCTCTGAGTGTCTCAGAATATGAACAGAGTGTCTCTGAGCATGAACAGAGTGGCAGCCGCTAATTGCTTGAGCAGCTGCACTTTACTTTATCAATCTGAATTTATCTGATGTGAACAGCTTGAGAGGAAGGACTCTGTTTACATCTGCACTAAAGAAATAATCCATTTTGATGCCACTTTAACTGCCCTTGGCTCCATGCTGTGGAATGCTGGGATTTGAAGTTTGTTGTGGCACCTGACAGAGATGGCTAAACAGCTCCTTAAAACTACAAATCCCAAGATTCCATAGCACAGAACTATAATGGAAGTTAAAGTGGTGTCAACCATAAAAACCAAACTGCCTTGGGTCCTTTTCGGGGGGAAAAGGTGGCACAGAAATGAAATAAATGATGAAATGATGAGGAGATCTGGGAATTGCACTTCAGATTCTTGTGGCTGGCAGAGATGGTTAAATAGCTCCCAAAACTACAAATCCCAGGATCCCATAGCATGGAGCCAGTCAGTTAAAGTGTTTTCAAACTGCACTATTTCTGCAGTGTGGATGCAGCTTTGGAGCTCTTTTGCTGATGCTATTTGCAAGTTGGTTCTGACTCATGGCAACCCTAAGGCAAATCTATCATGGGGTTTTCTTGGCAAATTTTTCCAGAGGGTGCTTCTCTGGGGCTGAGAGAGTGTAACCTGCCCATGGTCACCCAGTGGGACCTCTATCCATGAGTTAAACCCACTCCCCACCCCTCTCCATTTTCTTTCTGGAAGGGACCTTGCTTGTGTTGAAGGGAAGGCCACCAAGCCTCTGAACCTCAGAATTATTGTTTCAATGCTCAGTCTTAGAATCAGTGGGTACCTGAGCATGTACAGAGTGTCTTTCACTCCTTCTCTCCTCTCTCTTAGCCAAAGACCCCCTCCTGATGCATGGGTTTGGCTGATTTTAACCTCTGGAATTTTATATTTGTATTTTATTTTTTATATTTGTAATTTTTAAATGTATTTTTTACGATTTTCATTGTTGTTTTAATGTGTTTTCTATGTGTTGTTAGCCGCCTTGGGTCCCACTTTGACAGAAAGGCAGGATATAAATGTTGGGAAATAATAATAATAATAATAATAATTATTATTATTATTATTTTGGAATTGGGGAGGATGGATGGGAGGACCACAAAACAATGATCCATGGCCACAAATGGCCCATAGCTGCCCTATTTAATCCTCCTACTCCATAGTGGTTTGATCACTGGAGTACTATGACTCTGGAGTCCAGGGTTTGATTCCCAACTGGACCATACAAAGCCACTGGGTGATCTTTTGTAAGCCACAAATGCACTTGAGGAAGTAGACTGAAGTCTAGGAAAGCTCATGCTCCAATTTCTTTCTTTCGGTGAGTCTCAAAAGTGCTGCAAGATCTCTCTAGTTGTTGTTGTTGTTGTTATTATTATTATTATTGGATCTAAATGCATCTGAGGAAAATGCTAGGAAACCTGACATCTAGGAAAACTCATGCTGCCAATGTGTTTCTTTCAGTTAGTCTCAAAGGGGCTACAAGATCTCTCTACATATTGTTGTTGTTGTTGTTGCATCTAAATGCATCTGAAGAAGTAGACTGTCTTCAAAAGCTCATGCCGTCAATTTATTTCTTTCAGTGAGTGCCAAAGGTGCTGCAAGATCTCTCTACATGTTGTTATTATTATTGCATCTAAATGCATCTGAGGAAGTAGATTGAAGTCTAGGTGTGGCTGTGGTTTCTCTCTCTCCCTCTTTCGCTCTATTTGGCGTACTCTCTCTTCCTCTCCCTTCACTGCCCCTCTCCACATGCAGGTTGCCCTCCAGAGAGCAGAGGATGAGGCAGGACCCCCCCCCCCAAAAGGGACCATGCCCTGGTTGCTGCTCCTGCTTCAGCCAGAGCTCCCCGCGCATTTGGGTTTTGGGGAAGGCACCAGGGCAGCAGGAGCCCTGAGAGGAGGATGCCAGGGAACAAGCCCTCTTTTCTCTTTTTCCTCCCCTTCCCTTCACTCCAAGGACAAACTTGGGGGGGGGGGGGCTTTCAGCCCTTCAAAATGGTGGCACTTAGTCTGGACCCCCCCCTTCTCAAAATCCTGGCTACGTCCCTGTGTGGCTCCAACTCAGTTGAAGATCTAAGTCATTACTTATTAGTGTGCCCAATTTAGAAAGATATAAGAAATGCTTTATACAAAGACTTAGGGTTGGTATCAAACAACTCTGACTCATATCCGATCACTCTATTATTAGGGGATACTGAAACAAGCATTTCTGAAAAAGTAGCCTGTTATTTTTTTTTAATTTTTTATTAGACAAAAAATAACAACATATATACATACAAATGACATAAATAATAACACAACATAAACATCACCAAGTCAGAGTTATATAAAACTTTATATTATCCGACGTCTTATCTTCTTGCTTTACTTCCTTCCTGGAAGGCTACTTAACCCTTCTTATGTATCATATCGCGTTTGTTTCCTCTCTGTTTTCTTGCTTTAGCCTTAATCTATTCACAGTATTTCATTTTCCTTCCACGAAGCACGTCACTTAACTGCAAGTCTATTTAAATTTGTATTTCCTTACCTACCATACAATAGTGGGTTAGTATATCAAATATGTATTCCTTCAAAAATTATAACCCCCTTGTTATCTCATCCAAAATTTCGTCCAAATCTTGTCTATATCCTGTGCTGTCTACTTATATTTAATCAATGTTTCTCCTTATCCACCTCCCCTATTTTAATTTTAAGTCTTCCTTTGACATTTTCTTCTTTATATATTTTTTGACCTCCCACCAGTCCTTTTCATCACTTCTATCTGTACTGCTCTTCCCCAACTTATCTTTCATTCTATTTGTCAGCATATCCATTTCTATGGCCTCATAAAGTTTGTTTAACCATTCATCCAGTGTTGGGATTGACGGGCTCTTCCAGTGTTTTGCGAATGTGATCCTTGCACTCGTTAGCATATATAACATTATACGTTTTTCCCCTTGATTTAATTTTCCCTTCAAAACCTCAGTCATGTTTAGTAAGAAAAACAATGGATCCCATGGTATCGCTATCTGGAATATATCTATCATAGTTTGATGTATTTGTTGCCAATATTTTTTTGCCTCTTTACATTCCCACCAGACATGAATATAGTTAGCATTAATTTTTTGGCATTTCCAACAAGCTGATGACCCAGTCTTATATATAGCATTCAATTTGTTGGGGGAAATATGCCAATGGTGAAGCATTTTGAAGAAATTTTCTCTATAGTTTTGACATAGTGTATATTTGTAGCTGTCTGTCATCGTTCTCTCCCATACTTCTAGATCTATTGTTCTTCCAGTTTCGGCGGCCCATTTCAACATAGTATCGTTTATCTTGTCCTGTTCTAGATCTCTGTTCAACAATATTTTATAGTATTTAGCATTATGTTTTGGTTTCTCATCAAATATAATGTGGTCCAGCTCTGTATTGCCATGGTTTATTCCCTCATTCTTCACATCTATCCTATATCTTTCTATCAGCTGTCTATAGAGGTACCAATCATTCAGATTGACTTCGTCCTTCAGTTGTTCTAATGGCTTGATTTTCCCTTCCTCATTTAGTATGTCTTTGTACGTTATCCATTTCATGTCCTTATATGATTTGGTTCTTCTAAAGAAAGCCTCTTGTGGTGAGGTCCATGAGGGTATTTTATAGTAAAACATGTTTTTAATTTTAGTCCATGCATTCATTAAAGCGTTTCTTACAAAATGATGTGAGAAGGCCTTATTTACCTTAATTTTGTTATACCAAAGAAAGGCATGATATCCGTAATTTAGCTGAATGCCTTCTAGTGTTAATAATCTATCATCTTTTAGTTTAAACCATGGTTCTAACCAGCTTAAGCAGGCTGCCAAAAAATACAATTTAAGATTGGGAAGAGCGCAACCACCTTGACAGATTTTATCTGTTAATGTTTTTTGTTTAATTCTTGCTTTGTGACCGTTCCAAATAAATTTGGATATCTCTTTCTGCCATTTCTTGATCTGTGTTATTTGGGCTAGTATCGGTAAATTCTGAAACAGGAAATTAAATTTAGGTAAGATGTTCATCTTTGTTACTGCCACTTTTCCCAAAAAGGATAAATTTAATTTAGACCATCTTTCCAAATCTGCTTTAAAAAGTAGCCTGTTATGCCTTTAAAGCTTCAGTGTTAAGAAGGAAGTTCTATAAAGACGATGGTTGCGTCACAGGATAGTTTTGAAGCCCAACTATTCTTGAATATCCTCAGCTCTGTAAACCAATGTTATAGAGCTTTAGTGTATCTGGCCCCTTATTATGCCTCTTTAGACCCATCTTACATGTTGCTGTTGTTGTTTTCAAAAGACAATTTTAACCCTGCAATGCAATGTACCTTATACAATGTAGTTGTTGCTTATATTTGGTATGTTTTTATATGAACAACTTTTTTTGTAGTGGTATATGCTATACAAAAATAAAATCTATCTATCTATCTATCTAATTTATGCACAAGAAATTCGCCCGTATAAACATAATTCTGTACAGGTTTTCCTTGTACCTTTCTCATTTGATCAATTTGAATATTAAGTCCCGATTAATTTAGTCCAATTAATGATACCTGCTCTTCTTCATTGTCAAACAAATGACTACCATCTGTGCATAAAAACTTTAAAATTATGACACACACACACACGGTACTGTCAGCTCTTCATATCCTCTCTCTTCTCCTTATCTGATAATATGTCAGCCATTATAGTTTAAACCCGTCACGTTCTTTTCCCAGAAAAGCTCTTTTGGCATTTCATACATTTATAAGGTTTTCCCCATGTGGCTTCTTTGATGTGAACATGGACTATCATTCAGGCTGTAGCTCTTCCCACATTACATGCATTTATATGGTTTCTCCCCTGTGTGAGTTTTTTGATGTTTACATAGACTCCCACTGAGACTGAAGCTCTTCCCACATTCCATGCATTTATATGGTTTCTCCCCTGTGTGGGTTCTTTGATGTAAGCGTAATTTTCCACATTCAATGAAACTCTTCCCACATTCTACACATTTATATGGTTTCTCGCCTGTGTGGGTTTTTTGATGTTTATGTAGATCTCCATTCTGACTGAAGCTCTTCCCACATTCCATGCATTTATATGGTTTCTCACCTGTGTGGGTTCTTTGATGTAAATGTAGATGTCCATTCTGACTGAAGCTCTTCCCACATTCCATGCATTTATATGGTTTCTCACCTGTGTGGGTTCTTTGATGTTTATGTAGATTTCCACTAACACTGAAGCTCTTCCCGCATTCCATACATTTATATGGTTTCTCCCCTGTGTGTTTTCTTTGATGTTTACATAGGGTTCCTCTGTCGCTGAAGCTCTTCCCACATTCCATGCATTTATATGGTTTCTCCCCTGTGTGGGTTCTTTGATGTAGATGTAGATGTCCTCTCTGACTAAAGCTCTTCCCACATTCCATGCATTGATATGGTTTCTCTCCTGTGTGGCATCTTTGATGTAAATGTAATTTTCCACTTTCAATAAAAGTCTTCCCACATTCTACACATTTATATGGTTTCTCCCCAGTGTGAATTCTTTGATGTAAATGTAGACTCTCACTGTGACTGAAGCTCTTCCCACATTCCATGCATTTATATGGTTTCTGCCCTGTGTGGGATCTTTGATGTGAACGTAGATGTCCACTCTGACTGAAGCTCTTCCCACATTCCATACATTTATATGGTTTCTCTCCTGTGTGGGTTCTTTGATGTAAACGTAATTTTCCACTTTCAACAAAACTCTTCCCACATTCTACACATTTATATGGTTTCTCCCCGGTGTGAATTCTTTGATGTAAACGTAGAGTTCCACTGTTGCTGAAACTCTTCCCACATTCCATGCATTTATATGGTTTCTCCCCTGTGTGGGTTCTTTGATGTAAATGTAGATGTCCACTCTCACTGAAGCTCTTCCCACATTCTACACATTTATATGGTTTCTCCCCTGTGTGAGTTTTTTGATGTTTACATAGAGTTCCACTGTTGCTGAAACTCTTTCCACATTCCATGCATTTATATGATTTCTCCCCTATGTGGGTCTTCTGATGGGAATGTAGACTATCACTCCGATTGAAGCTCTTCCCACATTCTACACATTTATATGGTTTCTCCCCTGTGTGGGTTCTTTGATGTAAACGTAATTTTCCACTTTCAATAAAACTCTTCCCACATTCTACACATTTATATGGTTTCTCCCCGGTGTGAATTCTTTGGTGTAAATGTAGATGTCCACTCTGACTGAAGCTCTTCCCACATTCCATGCATTTATATGGTTTCACCCCTGTGTGGGATCTTTGATGTGAACGTAGATGTCCACTCTCACTGAAGCTCTTCCCACATTCCATGCATTTATATGGTTTCTCCCCTGTGTGAGTCCTTTGATGTTTGTGTAGATTCCCACTGTGACTGAAGCTCTTCCCACATTCCATGCATTGATATGGTTTCTCCCCTGTGTGGGTTCTTTGATGTAAACGTAGACTTCCACTGTCACTGAAGCCCTTCCCACATTCCATGCATTTATATGGTTTCTCCCCTGTGTGGGATCTTTGATGTGAACATAGACTCCCACTCTGACTGAAGCTCTTCCCACATTCCATGCATTTATATGGTTTCTCCCCTGTGTGGGTCCTTTGATGTGAACGTAGACTATCACTCTGATTGAAGCTCTTCCCACATTCCATGCATTTGTATGGTTTCTGCCCTGTGTGAGTTTTTTGATGTTTACATAGAGTTCCACTGTTGCTGAAACTCTTTCCACATTCCATGCATTTATATGATTTCTCCCCTGTGTGGGATCTTTGATGTGAACGTAGACTATCACTCCGATTGAAGCTCTTTCCACATTCCATGCATTTGTATGGTCTCTCTCCCATGGGAACACTGAAGTGTGCATTTAATTGTGATTTGCATTTGCACATTCTCCCACAGGCAAGACATTCATCTTGGTCTGAGTATAAAGTCAGTTGTGCAGGAAATTCGGCACCCTGGGAGGCAGAGGAGTTGTTCTTCTCGTTTTGCCTTTGTTTCCCCCTTTTTCTTTTCACTTCCTTTTCATTTCTAAACTCCTCTTTTTCCATGAAAGGCTCCACAATTTCCATTGATGTCGCAGGTGGTTCCTCATAGTTCCCTCTATGATGCTCATTACCTGCACCAGGAGAAAGGAGAGCTAATTAGGAGCCAAGCACAGAATCAATCTGAATTACTTTCTTTATTTTATAATCTCCCCATTCTTTTTTTAAATAATCTTTATTGAATATTTACAGAATAAAAAAGGGGTACAATTCTCTATACTTTACACATTCCATATTCCATTCTATTAACCCCCCCAACCCTCCTTTCCTTTCTTCTATCTATTTTTGAGTGCTCCTTCTATTTTAGCTATGCGACCCACATTCCTCAAAAACTATGTGTCCCTTCACCTTTATCTCACCTTCCTCCATTCCTCTTTGGCTTATATACTAAGAATGTACACCTTTCTGTATCTCTCCAGTTTACAATACAGAATCGGTATAGCCTTCCTCCTTCTCTATTCTTTTCTTATTTCGTCTTTTCCGTCTCATATAGTTCTCTTACTCTTACCCATATTTGATTTTCCTCTTCCGATATTTCTTCTTTTAGTTTCATAGTCATTGTATTCATCTCAGTTACTTCTCAACATTTTTCCAAGCAATTTTCAATTTTAGGTACTTCCCTGTTTCTCCAATATTTAGCTATTGTAATTCTGGCGGTGGTTATTAAATATAAAACTGGTTTTAAGTTTTGTCTTAAAGTCTTATTTTCTACTATGTTTAATAAACACATTTCCGGTATAAGGGGGAAGTTCATTTGTATTATTGTCCTGATTCTCTTATGTACTTCATCCTGAATTTCTTTATCATAGGACATGTCCACCGCATATGAAAGAGACTTCCCACACTTTGATCGCACCCCCAGCGATTTCCTTTACCACCTTTGTATATCTTTGCCAATCTATTTGGAGTTATATACCACCTATACATCATTTTAAAAAAGTTTTCTTTTATATCTGAGCACAATGTAAATTTTAAATCTTGTCCCCGGGCTCTTTTCCATGCATCAAATTGTATACTTTCCCCTATATTTTGCGCCCACTTTATCATACAATGTTTTATTTGTTCTTGTTCTAGTTCCAGTTTTAGTATTAATTTATAAAATTTTGCTATTTTCTTCCTCCCTTTATCTAATAGTATCAAATCCATTTCCGTCTTCTTTTGTGTTAATCCGAATTGCTTTACATCTGCTTTATATCTTTCTGTTAATTGATAGTATAAATACCAATTTATATTATATCCTTCTCTAATCATTTCCTCTCTTGATTTCATTATTAATTTCCCTTCCGATATCTTTAAAAGATCTTTATACCTCAACCAATCTTTCCCTTCTATTCTGCCTTTCTTTAATATAGCTTCGTGTGGGGAAGTCCAATCTGGCAATGCTCTCTATATTTTTTCCTTATATTTCATCCATACTTTCCATAACGTTTTCCTTCGTATATGTTCTTTAAACTCTTTATTTAATTTTACCTTACCCCACCACATATATTCATACCACCCATAGTCTCCCTCCTTGGAGGTCTTCAAACGGAGGCTGGATGGCCATCTGTCGGGGATGCTTTGATTTGGATTTCCTGCATGGCAGGGATTGGACTGGATGGTCCTTGCAGTCTCTTCCAACTCTATGATTCTATGATCTTAAATTGAATCCTTCTAAATAATTGTTCATCTTTTAAATCAATCCAATTGATAATCCATTCCAGACAACATGCATGAAAATATAATTTCAAATTTGGCATTCCTAATCCCCCATTTTCTTTGTCATCCATTAATGTTGTCCACTTAATCCTTGCCTTCCTTCTGGCCCACACGAATCTCTTTAAATCCCTTTCCCATGTTGTAAAGATTCCATCATTGTTTATTATTGGCAAATTTTGAAATAAGAATAAGATTTTGGGTAGGATGGACATCTTAATTAATGCTATTCTCCCTAATAATGATAGTTGCAATTTGTCCCATTTTCCCAAATTTTTCTTTATTTCCTGCCAACCCTTTTTATAATTGTTATCAAATAAATCACTATTTTTCTTAGTAATGTAGATTCCCAAATATTTCACTTTTTTTGTATCCTAATTCCTATTTTCCCCTGAAGTGTTTCTTGTTCCTTTTTTGTCATATTGCACGTAATTATAGCCGATTTTTCTTTCTTTATTTTTAATCCCGCCTGATCTCCAAATTCATTTAATATTTTTAAAACTTTAGGTATATTTTCTATAGGGTCCTCTACTACCAGTACCACATCATCTGCGTACGCCCTTACTTTTATCTCCCTACCTTTAATTTTCATTCCTCGTATTGATTTTTCTTCTCTAATTTTATTACAGAGTATCTCCAAACATGTTATGAATAGTAAAGGTGATAATGGGCATCCCTGTCTTGTTCCTTTATTTATTATACATTCTTTTGTTCTAATTCCATTAACTATAATTCGGGCCAATTGATCCTTATATAATTTTTCTATCCATTTTGTGATGTTGTCTCCTAAATCTAGTTTTTTTAAAACTTTTAACATAAAATCCCAATCCAAATTATCAAAAGCTTTCTCTGCATCTAGGAATAACAGTGCTACTTCTTTGCTTGGTTTTTTTGTCATAATGTTCAATTAGATCAATTATGATTCTTGTATTTTGTTTAATACCACACTGGTCTTCTTTTATCCAATCTTTTAAGATTATTTTAATTCTTTCTGCTAGAATGGTTGTAAATATTTTATAATCCGTGTTCAGTAGCGAAATAGGCCTATAATTTTGTGGGCAATCCAATTCTTTTCCTTCCTTAGGTATTAAAGTTATATTCGCCTCTTTCCAGGAGTTGGTAATACCTTCTGTTAATATTTTATTAGACACTTTTTCAAGGGGTTCTAATAAGTCACTTTGAAAGATTTTGTAGAAATATAATGTATATCCATCCGGACCAGGAGCTTTACCTTTCCTCCCTTTCCTGATTGCTTCTCTTATTTCATCCTTCGTGATTGTTCGATTCAATTTCTCTTTGATTTCTTTTTCCATGTTGATTCTTTCTATTTTCCCTATATATTCTTCTAAATTTTCCTGTTTTCTTTTGCTCCTATCTTCTTTCCTATATAAATTTTGGTAGTATCTATGAAATATTTCCCTGATTTTGAATTTTTCCGTTATTACCTTTTGATTTTCTCTTAATGCCATGATTTGTCTTTCTTCTCTCATTTTTTAAACTTTATATGCAAAAAATTTCCCTGCCTTAGTTCCATATTCGGACTGTCTTTGTTTTGTAAATTTCATTTTTTTAACAATTTCATTTGTCATTTTTATATTGAGTTGATTGTTCAAAACTCTTATCTCTCTATCTATTTTATTAATTTTTGGGTCTTCTATTCTTTCTTTTTGCTTTATTTGTATTTTTTCCGAAATTGTTTTTATCCCATTTTGTTCCTTTTTCTTTCCCCCCCGCTTTTTTCTTTATCAAATGGCCCCTTATTACTGCCTTAGCTGCATCCCAAACAATTTTCATATTAGTGTCTTTTTCCAGATTTTGCTTAAAGTAAAATTTTATTTGTTCCCTAATTTCTTTTTCTGTCCTTTTTTCTTTTGTTTTTCTTGTTTTTAATAATCTAAAGTTTTACATAATGACTATGTACAAATAAATTTTCCATAAATAACGATTCATCTCCATCTATAATCACTTCCTTTTCTCAATACAGTGGTACCCCGGGATACGAATGCGCCGCCTTACGAAATTTCCGGGTTACGAAAAAAATCTAATTAAAAAAACTGTTCCGCGTCACGAATGTTTTTTCGGGTTACGAAAAAACTTTTGGTGCTTTTCGGCGCTATTTCGCACGAAATTGCGGCTTTTCCCCATTAGCGCCTATGGCTTTTCGGCTTGCGAAAGCCTTTCGGGTTACGAAAGCGGCAGCGGAACGAATTAATTTCGTAACCCGGGGTACCACTGTAACTCCAAATAGACTTGGTTATGATACAAATTTGTATTTACTTTTATCTTTGTTTCTTTAATATTCCCTGCCAATCTCCCCATTCTGATTTACTTCTGTTTAGAATAGGAGACTCTTCTTTCCTGCAAATATTTATTTTAAATTGTATTTTTATTGACATTCAGTCCAACATAAATAACCGCATACCAACATCCAACATCAGACATGTCCAATGAGACAGAAAACTTATATGTCCTTTTTTTTGGTAAAATACACAAAACAAAAAGGTTTGACTTCCTTCGACCTGGGATCACTTTTCCATCTCTCTTATGAATTTATTGCTTTACCTTAATATCTTTTACATTTGGCCTTTCTTATACGTGGATTTTTTATACATGGATTCAAGCATCCATGGCTTGAAAATATTCAAAATATAAGTATAATTTTCAAATGTCAAACCTTGATTTTCCATTTTTTATAAGGGACACCATTTTGCTATGTCATTGTATTTAATGGGACTTTTGGTTCCTGCCACCACTGCCACCGGGCCTTTCCCGCGAGGAGGGCAAGCCTTGAAGGCCCCCAGCACTGCCACCTGGCCTCCTTGCTGCCACCTCTTGGCCTCTAACACCGGTATCCGGTCCTTCTGTGGTGGCGGAGGTGGCAAGAAGGCCAGGTGACGGTGCTGGATGCCTTGAAGACCTCTGGCACTTCTGCTCGCCCTCCTCACGCCGCCGCCATGGGAAAGGCCCAGTGGTGGTGGTGTTGGGGGGCAAGAGGCATCTAACACCACCATCCAGCCCTTCTGCGAGGGCGGCAAGGAGGCTGAGGCTTGGCCTCCAGCACTGCCACTGCTTTTCCCGCTGTGGCAGTGGTGAGGAGGGAGCACAGAAGGCACTTCAAGGCTTCCAGCACCAGCACTCGGCCTTTCCCACGGCAAAAGGTAAGGGAGGAGAGGGACTTTTGTTTCCAATGGCGCTGTGTGTGCATGGGCGCCATCATTGGGAACAATGGCCAGGTTTGCCATGCTCAAATCCGCAAAAGGGCCAGGAGGAGGAGGCACCGGTGAGGCTAAGGCCGTGCGGCGGCTCAACTTCTTCACCACCGCCTCCGTAGAAGGGTGACTACGTGAGGAGGCCAAAGCCTGGCCTGCAGCCCGGCAACCTCGGCCTCACCGCTGCCACCTCGGGAAAGCTGGTTGGCGCTACAGGCCAAAGGGCCTCCAGGCAGCCACCCGGCTCTTTTGCAGAGGCGGTGGCCACGAGGCCAACCTGGGCCTTAGAGGGGCCAGAGAGAGAAGGCCATGGGGCAGAGAGGAAGGGGTCCCCCTCTTTCTTTCTCTCACCCTTGGGGTCAGTTCCCTTTCTCTAAGGCCAACCTGGGACTGACAGGGGCCAGAGGGAGAAGGCCTTGGGGCAGAGAAGAAGGTGTCTTGGAGTCCCCTTTTTCTCTCTCTTGGGCATCAGTTCCCTTTCTATAAGGCCAACCCGGGACTGAGAGGGGCCAGAGGGAAAAGGCCATGGGGCAGAGAGGAAGGGGTCTTGGGGGTCCCCCTCTTTCTTTCTCTCTCTCCTGGGGTCAGTTCCCTTTCTATAAGGCCAACCCGGGACTGAGAGGGGCCAGAG
>JACSCI010000088.1:49495-61105 GCA_016801065.1 Sceloporus tristichus | reverse complement strand
TCATCAGGCATGGAATGAACATGGAGCATGGCTTCCACAATTCCCATGTTTCATTTTGTATTCCTTCTAATTTCACATCTATTTTAAACCTCTCCCTCATTTGACGATAAAGATACCAGTGACAATCTAGGACAGATTCTTTAGGTTCTTCTTGTGTTTTGATCTCTAGTTTTCCTTGCGATTCTTTCAGGACATCCTTGTATCTTAACCATTTCGTTTTCTGGATACCTTTCCTCCCGAAAAGAGCCTCATGCAACAAACACCATAAAGGTATTTTTGGACATAATCTACACTTGTTTTTCCCCAGATCTTCAATAGAGCTTTCTTACGAAATGATTTGTGCTTTCTTTATGAACTTTCTCTTTGCCGTAAATTAGGAATCCATGCCACCCAAATCTTAAATGTTCTCCCTCCAGACATAAAAACTGTTCATTCTCTAACAAAACCCATTCTCTAATCCAAACTAAACAACAAGCAGCATAATAAAGTCCTCTTCTACTTTTGTCATCACAAAGTATTTTCGTTTTTATCCTGGCTCTTTTTTATTCCAAATACATTTTGAGATTTCCTTTTGCCATAGATTCAATGGTTTTTCATTCTGGATGAAGGGTATCACTTGGAACAGAAACAGTCTTTCAGGAAGGAAACTCATTTGGATCAGTGACATTTTTCCTAATAGCGATAAGTGTAATTTCCCCCATTTTTCTAGGTCTTTTCTGATTTCCTTCCATGTGTCTCATAGTTATTGTGAAATGGATCTGAGTTTTTATTTGTTAAATTTATTCCTAGATATTTAACTTTCTTTCCCACTTTAAATCCACTAATTTCTTCCAGGATTTCTTCTTCCTTTTCCCCATATTGTCTGTTATTAATGTTGTTTTGTCTGTTTACTTTTAGTCCTGAAACATATTTGAATTCCACTATTACATCCATCAATTCCCTTGTGCTCTTTTCTGGGTTCTCCAGGGAATACAAATGTCGTCTGAGAAGACTCTCATTTTAAAATCAGTTTTATTTATTTTTATTCCATTGATCTTATTTTCTAATCTTATCCTTTTATTCAGTGCTTCAAGGAGCAGAAGGAACAAAAGGGGTGAAAGTGGGAAAGCTTGCCATTTACCTTTAGAAATCTTAAATTCCTCTGTTTCTTTATAGTTAACAATTAGTTTGGCTCTTTGATCTTTATACATTGCCTTTATCCATCTTTAATAAGAAGCTCCTATTTCCATTTTTCAAGTGTCACAAATAACATATCCCATCCTATGTTTTTGAAGGCCTTTTCTAAGAAGATAAGTGTTTTTTCGTTGTGCCTTTGAAAATATTCAATTATATTTCAGGTGTTTTGTATGTTATCACTGACTTGTCCTTATGAATCCAGTGTTTAAGACCTTTTTGAGTCTATGGGCCAAAATCATAGAAAATAGTTTATAATCCATATTTAATAAGGAAATTAGCATATAGCTCTTTACCTCAGTTGCATCTCTATCTTCTTTTAACAGCAAAGTTATATTAGCTTGTTTCCATGTTTCAGGATAATGGTTTTCTTTGATGGCATTTTCTTTGATGGCATTCTTTGATGGCATTTACAGGAAGAAATACCTTTAAACCCTTTGATCTTTTAGCTCAATATGACATGTAAACTGAAAAAGGAAGTAGCTAAAAGATTTTCCAGACTAATTTTGTAGATGGTCACTCTCAGAATTGGAAAAACATCCAAATTCCTAAAATAGAGGAGTGGATAATTAAACTAAGAGAAGCAAAGGGATTGGACATTTTAACCACAATCATGAGGGATAAATCAGTTGAGAAAACTAAAGAGGACTGGTCATGCTTTGATTTAGTTTGTAATACTAATTATTAATTTACGATCCCAGATATCATATGGAAAGTCTATATGAACATTAAAGGTTTAAAACGTATCAATACCTTGTAGGAATTTAAGTAAATTAAATAAAAGGGTCATCTTAGCTTAACTTGGAAGTAAATGAATACTACATTTCTGACAGTTTTGTATATCAGGGTGTTATTTATTGCATGTTGTATGTGTATGTTATAGGTATTTGTACTTTTTTCTTGTTGTAGCTGTATTTGTTATGCAAATGTCTTGGTACGTTTTTTCATTTTTATTTGTAAAGGATTGTTTATAAATAAATTACAAAAGAAAAAAAGTGGTTTCCAACTGGATTATTTCTGCAGTTCAGATACAGCCTCAGTCGGTTATAAAGGATAGAAGAACCCAATTCATACTTTTATCCTGGTAAAAATAGTTTTGCTTTTCTTTCAATAAAAGCAGTTTGCTTTTCTGTCTAATCCTTATTTTTGTTGTTCTTGTTTGTTTGTATGTTTGTTTGTTTCCTTCTTGGTAATATGAGTTATTCTGGTCTGTCTCCTTCCTTCTTCCCTGAAAATCTATTAATAAGGAAACTGGGGAGACTTTAAAACCTCCCAAAGGAGCTACTTTTGGCCTTGTTTGGGGGACCAGGCTCCTCTTAGAAGCCAAAGCCCAATGTTTGTGAAGAAGAAGAATAAGGCTTGCATTCAAACTATCCTCCCATTTCTGATCCCTTTTAAAACCCTTGTTCCTCAGAAGGAGCAGAGCTGTGTATAAGAAAAGACACACAAAGAGACACACTTCCTTCCTTTTGGCCAATGGAGCCTGGCCTCCTTCTGACTCTGGAGCCTCAGGAGAGAATGAGAAGCCTCTGTTCAACTGAGGCCTCAGAGAAGGTTCTGGAACATTATTCCCCACAGTCACAAGCAGCACAAAATGGCCGCCAGAACACAAAATGGCCTCCTCTGCCTCAGCGCTTGGCAGTTGGCAGTTTGAGGCCTTCATTGAATCCAAAATGGAGGATGAAAGGGCTCCAAAGTCAGAAGCATTTCCAAACCTTAAAAACACCTAAAATCTTTCCTGATGCCATAATATAGAGACTCACTGAGATACTCTTTATAAATGCTTCTTTACATGTCTTTATAAATAAATAAAATTTAATAATACTAATGCTACTACTAATAATAGTAATAATAAGTTACAACCAGGAGATTTCTCCCTGTGGCTTCTCCCCCAGAGGCCTCTGCGTATGTTCAGGAGCCCCTTCTTCTTCTCCTTCTTCTTCCTCTGCAGAATCCTCCAGAGGCCTCTCTGCTCCTCCTCCTCCTCCTTAGGCTCTTCCTCTAAGCCTTTCTCCTCCTCCTCCTCCTCCTCCTCAGTTCCTTCTTCTAAGCCTTCCTCCTCCTCTTCCTCAGGGTCTTCGTATAAGCCCTTCCTCTTTCTCCTCCTCCTCCTCTTCCTCAGGACCTTCCTCTAACCCTTTCTCCTCCTCTTCCTCAAGCCCTTCCTGTAAGCCCTTCCTCTTCCTCCTCCTCAGTTCCTTCTTCTAAGCCTTCCTCCTCCTCTTCCTCAGGCCCTTCCTGTAAGCCCTTCCTCTTCCTCCTCCTCCTCCTCCTCCTCCTCCTCCTCCTCCTCCTCAGGACCTTCCTCTAACCCTTTCTCCTCCTCTTCCTCAAGCCCTTCCTGTAAGCCCTTCCTCTTCCTCCTCCTCAGGTCCTTCTTCTAAGCCTTCCTCCTCCGCTTCCTCAGGCCCTTCCTGTAAGCCCTTCCTCTTCTTCATCTTCCTCCTCAGGTCCTTCTTCTAAGCTTTCCTCCTCCTCTTTCTCAGGCCCTTCCTGTAAGCCCTTCCTCTTCCTCCTCCTCCTCCACGTCAGGACCTTCCTCCAAGCCTTCCTCCTCCTTTTCCTCCCAGACTTTGCGGGGAGAATTGTGTGCCTTCAGTTTCTTTCTGGGGATCCTAAGGCAACACTGTCACAGGAGTCTCTTTGTAGGTTTTGTTGAAGGGTGTTTACCATTGCCATCCTTTGAGGCTGAAAGAGTGTGCCTTGGGGCCTGGGGGTGTGCTGCGTGCCTTGAACCCGTGTCTAGTGATCCTATTTCCTTGCCTTCAGGTTTGCCTTCCTCTTTGCCCTTTGGCTTCCTCTGAGGCTGAGAGAGTGTCTACTGACCAAGGTTCCCCTGCAATGGGTTTCATGGCCCAGAATGAATGCCATTTCCATCATGTAGATATGTGTGTGTTTGTTGTATGCCTTCTATCTGGCCATTGGTCTTCCTCTGAGGCTGAGAGAGTGTGACTTACCCAAGGTCACCCATTTTATATAATGGGTCTTGAGCACCCATTGATTTTGCTATTCAAACCAAATCCCAAATGATACCAAGGGCCCACTGTTTTTCCATCTTTTTTTGCAAACAGCAAAGCAGATCTTGCTTGCCTGATCTTTGCATGTTCAAGAGCAGTGTTAGCAAATGCTAAGAGCTGCCTTGTGGGTTAGGAAGAGGGTCCTGGAAAACAGTCCTCTTCCTCTGGACCCACAGACTCAGAAAGACATGGGCCCCCCATTCAATGGGACCCCTTTCTTTGAGGCTGTTCTAGGTCCAGGAGGGTCTCTCAGGAGAGATTGGGAAAGTCAGCCTTTGAGGAGCTCTGGTCCTTAAAGGTTAATATCTCCAGGCTTTGCTGAGAGGGCAACATTTGGGATTTGGGCAGATCCAGGCTGCAGGGCTCTCTCAGATCTGGTTCAAAAACACTGCAGAAATTGTGATGATGATAATGATGATGATGATGAATCTTCCCTTCAAACCCACAGAGCCTTGTGGATTCTCAGATAGTAACAAGGTCAAAAACACATTGCAGAAATAATGCAGTTTGCAGAAATAAACCAGTTCAACTGCCCTAGTTCAGTGCTTGGGAATCATGGGAATTTCAGTTTATCATGGCATCTGAGCTGTCTGACAGAGAAGACTAAATATCTCACAAAACTACAGTTCCCAGAATTCCCTAGCATTCAGCCAGACAGTTAAAGCAGCCCTGAACTTGGACCATTGTTAGCGGTTGGCTTGGAGCCTGAATAGGGTTCTAGAAGGCTGGTGGGTTTGGTCCTTGGCTGCTTAGGAAGAAGGGCTCCTTCTGGGTTTCCTTGGCAGGAAAGGAAAGGAAAGGAAAGGAAAGGTGGGTGCCTTGAGATGCCGATGGGAGACCCCTAAATTTGGTTCCTTTGTGAGAATGCTGACTGAGGGGGAAGAGAAGGGTGATGGATTTGGTCCCCAGGGAGGCCCCAGGGAAGGCAGGGCAGGCCACACAACATTCGCTCACTCCCAAGTCAAATCCTGGGTTCCCTTCTTTTGCCCAGGACCTAAACCTGGACCAGAAAGGATCAGGTTTTATTTGCTTTCTTCTCCTGTAACAGGTGTTTTTCCTTCCCTTTTTAGACGTGGCAGTAAAGATACGATTCATCAGGGCCTGGCATTGAGCTTCCAGTTTTCATGCATGATCTTCAGACAGGAGATGAGGCTGCCTCTTCTCCATTTTGGAGGGAGCCCAATTCCAGGAAAGAGGAAAGGGCTCTGTGCAAACATCCTGATCAGATGTGAGAGCAGTAGCTTATTATAATTTGCGAGTCTTAGTTCATTGGTTTCTTGAACTAGAAAAATTGCAGGGGTCTATGGATTGGTTCAGTTTCTTGCTTTCTCTCAGTTGTGGTGGTACAAGGGCTCACTACTATACTGTTCATTCGCCATCTGGCTAGAAAGAAGGAGGCTAAATTAAATGCTTTTTATCCTTAGTATTTGTGGATTTTTGGGACTATGTGGCCATGTTCTAGAAGAGTTTCTTCCTGACATTTCATCAGCATCTGTGGCTCACATCTCTGAAAATTCCAGACACAGATGCTGGCGAAACATCAGAAGAAACTCTTCTAGAACGTTAACACATAGCCCAAAAAAACCACAAAAAGCTATGGAAGCCGGCCATGAAAGCCTTCGACTTCACGCTTTTTATCCTGTCTCTCCAAGCAAGTGAGAAAGAATAATTCTCTCATTTCCCCTTGATCTGGGAACAGACCTTTAAAATTTCTCTCTTCATTTCTACACAGGAAAGTATATTGAGTAGATTTGAATGACAAACTGTGAGCGACTGTGGTTTGTAATTTATGCATTAGGCTGAATGAGATCGCTAGAAGCCCTGCCCCAGGTCCTAGGTTTTAGCTCACAAACCTCAGGACCTGAATTCACAACCCTATAAGAGAGATGGAGGGACACCAGAAAGTAGGCAACCAAAGTCCTATACATATTATCTAATTGTACCAGTTTGGTGCCATGTTAACGGCTGTGGATCCATCCTACAGAAACCTGGGAATGGGGTGCTTAGAACTGGATGCTTGGTAGAGAGCCCCAATGCAGTCCTTCATGAGTTGCTATATACTTCTAAGTACCTGAAAGATGAAATCCCAGGATTCTGTTGGACAGAGTCCTGGAAGCTTCATGGTGTCAAAATGCTAGGTTTGGGCAATGGAGATACAACCCAGGTGCCAAAAATGACCCATGGCAATTCTGGACAGAATCATTCAGTCTCTGTCTCTATTGGTAGAGGGGCTATTTACACCAAGAAACCCATGGATCTTCAAAGGATCTCCAGTTTATTTAGTTTATTTATATACATCCATCCTTACTCCCAATATGGAACTCAGGGTGGTTAACAGCAAATTTAATACAGTACAAAACAATGCAAAGACATTAAAATTATAACAATTTTTTTTAAAAAAATTATCATTTATACAGTTGGACCTTGAAAATAGTAAATTGCATCAAAAACCACATACAAAGCTTGACCTCTGAATTGCGGTACAAACCTTATCTCTGTTTTGCTTAGGATCCAGCCCTTGAGGCATCAGCATTTCCAGAAAGGAGAGAAAGTGGAAGCGTGAAATACTTTTTGTTTGGAGGAAGTGTCTATCCAGATTCTGTCCTGTAAAACTATTAGAGCCCCTTTGATGCTGTTTTTGATTCAGAACATATGATTTTAAGGCATCTTGCACTTCTATCTCCATCCAATAAACCTTTGAATTCTTTGAAACATTCTGTTTTCCTGGCTGCCCATCCCAAGAGTATGAAATATAGCACCAGTCATGGAGATTCAGTCTTTTTCTTAATGGGGATACGGAGCGAGGGTCACAGGATCCCAACTCCTGGTGTAAGACCTGGCCCAGTTCATTGCAGAGATTTGACATACTTAATGTTAGAGCCAGACTGGGAGGTTTTGGGAGTCCCTGTCCTTCCAAAAGTAATTTTCCCAAGAGCAGTCTAGGTCTCCCTTCCAAAGACCAGCAGTGGATGGAGAAGGAGGCCTTGGGGAAGCAGAGGAGAGCTTGGCTTGACCCCCAAAGACTCTCCCTTGAAGGTTTCCATCTCTCTAGGAAACGGTGGAGCCTGGGAGGGAGACTGAGGACTAGGGCATACTGGGAAAAGCTTCAGGGGGAGCTTATGGGATCAAATGTGGGACTTTGCTTTCTCCTCCAGGTTACTTTCCTGCTCTCTTCTAACAGGCTTGAAGACCACACAAGGTAAGCTCAATGGTGGAAAAGACTGCAAAAGCCATCTTCTCTGTATATTCCATGCTCATCTCTATGGCACCTTAGGAGCAAGCAATCTCCACTGAGGGCAGCACAGTTGAAAAATGATATCCAAAATGGGGAGTGCTCTTTGAGATCCTGATGGTCCTCTGAGAGGAAAATGCCAGACCCTGAAACCAATCCTGGTCAGCTTTTGGAAAAGTGCCCTCAAGGTTTGGTCCAAGTGGCTCTCAGCCCCTTGCAGACTGTCCCTTCCCTGAGTCTTGCTCTCCTGGAGGCTCAGAGGGGATTCTGGGGGACCTGGGCTCCTCCTCTTCTTAGTGACCCTGAGCCCCAAGTTCACCTGACAAACAGTAATTCGCCCATGAGGAGCCCCCCGTTCCCTGCTCTGTCCTGGCACATGCCTTAGGAAACCTCTTCCATGGACATTTGGGAGCTCCTAATCTTAGTCAAAATGGAAACCTCTGAATCCTCCTATTCTTCCCAACCGGGAAACAAGGTATAGTTGTGAATCTCTTCCAATAAAAAGAGGGGTTATCATTGTTGTTGTTCTAATAACAGGGCTCCAGTCAATTGAGATCTTCTTCAGGCAGTAAAGGGAGGTTTATGCAAATGCAGAATGACATCACTGCTACGGAAGGCTCTCTTGACCAATCAGAGAGCAAGATGAAGGTTCTTCTGGAAGCTTCCGTGAGAAGGAGATATAAGGCCTGAGAGACCAAGAGACAGTTGGGGGAATTGTGTCGGTTGGAGATCGAGAGAGAGAGTTAAAGAGCGGATCTTGGAAGTTAGTCTCAGAATTGGATACTTAGGTTTATTTATTTGTTTTAATACCTTGTATGAAATATCTTGCATGACTTATAATTTAGTTATATTTATTATTTATAATACATATCTCCTTGGAGTATCTACTACTTGACGCTCCTTTTTTTTGCTCGGTTGATGCTTGGGAAGATCAGTAAAGAAGTAGAAATAAGGTTCCTTAACCGGTCCCAGTGTAGGTTAAGGGAAACCCTTTTATAATTCACTGGGTGGAGGCAGCGGGATTTAAGGAATTTAAGGGTCTGCTGGGCTAAAAGCCATAACAGGGCTGTGGTTTGGCTGCTTGGACCCCAGGAGATCATCACAATCTCTGATCCCACGCATTGTGCAGGTCATACTCTCGATGTGGTCTTCTGTACGGAACAGGCACATCCGTGGGTGGAGGTAGTCCATATCTCCGCATTGCCATGGACCATGGATCATTTTCTGGTCAAGGTTGGGCTGAAGGTCAGTATTCCCTCCGTTGGGGGCAGAGGACCTATTAAAATGGTCCCACATAGAAGCTAGTAGAGCAATGGCTGTGAGATCTATTGGAGCAATCCTTAGATCCTACAACCAGGCAGGGGGTCATCTGGTCGCACCAGCTCTAAAAGTATTTCAGAGTAACGTTATAGCTCAGATCCTATATGGCGCTCTGTGTGGGGATGGGATGATTCCCAGTTGGTGAAGCTGGAGGCCACCCAGAATACATTTTTCAAGAGATTGCTTATACTTTCACCTGAAACACCTGCAGCTTTGGTTCGGGCTGAGATCGGCCTCCCCTCCTTCAGAGCTCATATTCATTTTGCTTTATTTAACTACTGGAGATCTGTAATAGGTTCTCCGGTTAAGGTTTTTCCTAAGTTGTGTTTCCATCATTTACCAAGATGCAAAGTCTGGAGTTTAAGATACAATAGGTTGCTTGAATCATATCCTGCTCTAACTGAAAATCCTTCTACCCAGAATTCAAGAGAGAAGCTTCGTGAATACATTTTTAACCATGATGTGTATCTGGATAGACTGGCTATTAACAATTTGAAATCTTCCAAATGGTTTAGATTATATAAATTGGACCATCAGATGGCTGTTTACCTAAGGAAGCTTACATTCCCAAAGCTTAGGCAGGCTTTTACAGCTCTTCATTTCCAAACAATGCCTTCAGCCATGATCGATGGTAGATATTCACACACACCTACGGATTCCCGTTTATGTATTTGTGGAGCTCCAGAAATCGAGGACTTGCCTCATTATCTGCTTTTTTGCTCACTATATCCTGATCCAAGAACTAAATTTATGGGATCTATTCTGTCCAATTTACAGTCTAATACCACTTCTGAAAAGATTTTTATTCTCTGGTCTGATATTGATTCTCAGGTAACTTATAAGGTTTCACTGTTTGCCTCAGCAGCAATCAAAATTCGGGCAAAGATAATAGCGGACATACCAGTTGATTGTCAATGTGGATGATCTTATCTAAACATTGAAGTTTATGTTGTTTTATTTAAATGTCTGGAATTTTATTATGTATAAAATTTGGATGTTAGTTATTTTATGGAGCAATTTATAATTCTGAATTTCTGTCATTGGTTTTACATTTTAATCATGCGAATGGCCTTTGGCTTAAGCATTAATTAAAAAAAAATTGATTGATCTAATGCTATTGAAGCCTATGCTGTGTGAGGTTCTTTATTTGGCACAAAAGTCTCCCCCAAATGAGGCATCAGAAGGGAGGGTCTCTCCTCTGCCCCACTTTCCAGGAGGAAGGGGGCTCCTCAAACCCCTTTTTACCTTCATACCCCCCTCCCCTCCATGACCATGCCTCTCTCCAAGGGTTCCCCCCTGCCCTCTTTTCTCATAATAACCTCCCAAGAACCTAGGCCTCAAGGACCCTCCGAACGAGGGGGCAGGGAAGGAAAGAGGGAGAGGGGGACTGGCAGGTCCCCTGCCTTTCTTTGGGGGGAGATCGGGGTTTCATTCCTTCTTACAACCCCCCCAGAAGACCCTCCAGCCAACCCTTCAAACGAACAAGGGCTCTCCTCCCCTCCCTCAGAGCAGGCTGTGGGGGCAGCAATGGCTTCAGAGGCTGAAGCTCTGCATGCACATTAGCAACCAAAGGCCCCTCCTGAGTATGTGCAGGGATCGCAAGGCCCTTGCTGCTGCTGCTGCTGCTTATTCCACTCTCGGCCTTTGGAAGAAGGGAAAGAGTACGCCCTTCCTTCCTTCCTTCCATCCTTCTTTCCTTGCTTCCAGAATGGAGCCCAACCAGGGGGAAAAGGCTGGGAAGGCTCTGCTTTGTACATATACCTCTGTTTCTCTGAGTGTGAGTGTGTGTTTGTGTTTGCCTCTGTTCTTATGGCTGGGAATGGAGCTGAGGACTGAACAGAGAAGAAAGTGTCAATTTTGTGCAAATTCACAACCTCTGTCCATCTATGAGTCCAGTGTGTGGAAACAACAAAGAACTTTATTAAGAACACATAGTGAGAAGTACAGCTTTTAAATCAGAGCTGCCCTCCCCAAGCAAAAGAATACATTAAATCCCTAAAACCAAACACTCCAAACTCTTCCAAACCTAGCCCCCATCTCTAATTCCCACAGTTTACGCCTCATAGGTAAAAAAGCCCCCTTTGCCATCCCCAGAAACTAGACCTCTATATGTTAATACCGACTACCAACTTTCTTCATTCAACATCCCACAAATTCCAAAAGCTATCATTCCCTTAACTATTCTAGCCAGCTGCAACAAATCCCACCCCTCTATCTAGCTAACCTATTCCACAACCCATAATCCCCAGCCAAGTTTATAAACTAAAGAGAAGAAATATACGAATAGCAATTAAAACCAGAACTTAACAAAATATAACTTTAAAACTTTAACAGACATATCGACAGACAAACCTAACACACAAAATCAGAAGGGCCTTTTCTTATCAAAAGTGGATTAAAAATATATTCTTTGTATTCCTTCTTGAGAAAAATAATGTCATTTCACTTCTGGGATTGGTGTGGCTTCTGTCCAGTGTGGACTCTCTGATGTACCACTAGGTTTGCCTTCTGAGAAAAACATTTCTCACAATGCTGGCATTTGTATGGCTTCTCTCCTGTGTGGACTCTCTGATGTGTCACTAGGTATGACTTCCAAGAAAAACACTTCCCACAATGCTGGCATTTGTATGGCTTTGCTCCTGTGTGGATTCTCTGATGCATGACAAGGACTGATTTGTAGGCATAACTTTTCCCACAATGCTGGCATTTGTATGGTTTCTCTCCAGTATGGACTCTCTGATGTATCACTAGGTTTGATTTTGACGAAAAACATTTCCCACAATGCTGGCATTTGTATGGCTTTGCTCCTGTGTGGATTCTCTGATGTATGACGAGGATTGACTTGCAAGCAAAACGTTTCCCACAATG
>JACSCI010000088.1:1467-45296 GCA_016801065.1 Sceloporus tristichus | reverse complement strand
CTGAGATGGCCCCCCTCGTCCCTTTGCAACAACACTGCCCCCACTGCAGCATCAGAAGCGTCCACCTGCACTATGAAAGGCTGCTCGGGGTCGGGGTGCTTAAGTATTGGCTCTGAGCTAAACAACTGCTTCAAAGCTTCAAACGCCTTAGTGCACTCCTGGGTCCAATTAATCTTGGTAGAGGGCTTGGGTTTTTCTGTTCCCGGGGGGGGGTCTGTCCTCGCCTCTTTCTCCCTTCCCCGGTAGAGGTTTTTTACAGATTAGTAATAGGCAAAGCCACTTGAGCAAAATCAGGGATAAATTGTCTATAAAAGTTTGCAAATCCCAGGAACCTCTGCACCTGCTTGCGCGTTTTGGGCTCAGGCCAATTCAGAACATCTTGGACCTTGTGTGGGTCCATGTGCAGCCCCTTAATAGACACCCTGTAACCCAGAAAGTCAAGTTTATCTGTGTGGAAGTGGCATTTGGACAGTTTCACATACAGTTTGTGGTCCAGCAGCCTCTTCAACACTTTTCTGACAAGTTGCACATGGCTGTTCAGGACCTGAGAATAGATCAAAATGTCATCTAGGTACACTAACACTCCTTCAAAGAGTAGATCATGCAGGACTTCGTGTATCAGCTTCATGAAGCAAGAGGGTCCTCCCGAAAGACCAAAAGGAAGCACCAAATATTCAAATGCCCCCAGAGGACAATGGAATGCGGTTTTGTACTCATCTCCTTCCTTGATTCTTACTCTGAAGTAAGCATCCCGCAAATCCAATTTAGTGAAAACCTTCCCTGTGGATAGCCAGCTCAGCATATCCTTCATCAGGGGAAGTGAATACTTACTGCAGGTGCTTATGGCATTCAGGTTTTTATAGTCCGTTACCAGTCTCAGGGTCCCATCTTTCTTCTCCCTGAAAAATACTGGAGCCCCGAAAGGCGAGCTGGAAGGGCGAATAAACCCCCTGGCCAGGTTTTTCTCAATAAATTCCTTGAGCGTGCTCATTTCCTGGGGTGTCATGGGATACATTTTTGGTTTGGGTGGGGCAACCCCTGGGTTCAGTTCTATTACACAGTCGGTGTCCCTGTGGGGGGGCAGCGCATCACACTCCTTTTCTTCAAAAACCTCCCCCAAATCTCGGTATACCTCTGGGAATCCTAATGGAGGTTGGAGCCCTGTCCCTGTGCTCATGGCACAGAGGCCCCTCATTTTTACTGTCAAGGCTTGATTATTCTCGGCGGACGAGTGTCCTTTCAGCCTCAGATGCTGCTTGCATCCTGGGTCATTAAAAGTCAGCAGCTTATGCTTCCAGTTAATATCAGGGTTATGCAGCGCCAGCCAATCTATGCCTAGCACCAAGTCCCAACCCTGAGTCGCTCTGATTACAAACTGTATGGGTTCCTGGTGTCCAGCAATTTTCAACGTTAAGAGTTCTGTCTGTGTCCTGCTGGGCACCCCCCCCCCCAATCATGGAGCCATCCATCTGCATGAAAGGAATCTCCTCAGGTAGAGGCTCTTGGTTAATTTCCCAAGCCTGCACTATTTTTGGGCTCATTAGGCACCTAGTGCAGCCCGAGTCCAGGGCTGCCAGCAAAGTTCCCATAGTTCCTTTGCGCTTGTGCCCAAGTTTTACCTCCAAGAAATAAATGGGCACTTCCTCACTCACCACATTTGGGATGCTCCTGTCCTGGTCTGTATCCTTCGAGTGCGCCTCAAAGCAAGGAGTTCCAGTCCCCGGGTTGGTGGCTTGCCCCGCCATCTCTCTCCTCGCTCCTCCTCCGGAGCTCGGCGGCGCCTTGAGGGCTGCTTTGTCGCCGGCCTTTTCTGGGCACTTTGCGATGAGATGCCCCTTCATTCCGCAAGCCAAGCAGAGCCCCAGCCTCATCCTACGCTGTCTCTCCGTATCCTTCATAGATTTTGGATGGGTCTGGGCGCCTCCTCCGGATGGTTTTACCAAGGCCTTACCCTGATGAAGGGCAGCCCGCTGCTTGGCCAATCGCACCCGCTACTTGGTGGTTTCAGCCTCCCCGGCCCACCGCATCCACTCCTGCAGCCCCTCTGGGTTGCCTCGCATCATCACCCACTCTAGTAGGTCTGAGTTGAGTCCGTCCTGAAACTGACGCACCAGCATGGGCTCTGGGAAATCTGGGATCTGTGTGGCCACGCTTCTAAACTGCAACACATACTCGGCCACTGATCACTTGCCTTGCTGCAGGGTCATGAATTTAGTTTTGGTGCGGTCCACTCGGAAGGGGTCTTCAAATCGTGCCCTCAACGCCGTCATGAAGGCCGCCAGGTTCTGAAGCTCCGGTGCCCTGCAGTCGTACAGCTGCACCAGCCACTGGGCCGCCTGGCCTTCCAGCCTGCCAGCCACGCAGCGCACCTTTTCGCCTTCGTCCGGGAAGTAGTCTCCTCGGGTCCTCATATGCCCTGCCACCTGGGCCAGGAAAAATGGGAGCTGCTCAGGATCCCCATTAAATTTGGCTTCCAGTTTACTCGCCAGGAGCTCCCTCAGCGCCTCGGCTTCCCCTCTCCCCCTTCTGGGGCCCGCGTTCAGTCCACCTTGACATGAGGGGGGTCGCGAGTTCGTCTCTGCCTCCTCATTGCTCTCCTCCTCCGGACCCTCGCCGAACGACTCCGTCGCCGGTTTGGGAGTGGAGTAAGTCTCCCTCTTCTTCGACTCTCTGGTAGTCAGTTGAGACATCAGGGATTTTAGTTCCCTCAAATCCTCCTTAAGGCCAGCCACCTCATCTGCCAGGTTTTCCTCCCTTGGCGCCCTCAGCATGGCCTCTCCCACGGCTTGGTCCCAAGCCGTTACTCTGCCTGCTCTGCGGCGTTTCTTCTCGTCCTCCGGGAGTGGGAACCACAGATCCTCCGGCAGCCCGACTCCATCGCCCCTTTGTTTGGGCTTGGCTCCCCATTGCTCACCGGCCTCTAGAGATTTCTCCCACTCTGAGATCCCTCCTGAAGCGGCTGGCATCCTTTCCAGTGGCGAGGATTCCTTTGACGTCATGAAGATGGAGTTTCAACAAACTGTGAGACTTTGAAAATACTCTGACCAAAAATCCACAACAAACTTCAGGTAATACCGAAAATTTATTGAAGGAACTTGGGAAGAAGTATTCTTGCCACGTCTTTGTCGAAACTGAGGGTCCCAAATAGAGTCCGAACCTTAAAATTCCCCAAACCCCTCCCTTTGAGTTGGTTCCCTACTCTTCTGCCTTTGATGTAGAATCCCTCCCTTTGATCTGTAGAAGGAAAGGAAGGGGGTTTTGATCATTTGTTTCCTGGCTCTTCTACCAAGAAGAGATCTAAGACTGTATACAGGTTTGGGTTCAGATTCCCAACAACCCCTCACAAAACTGCCTAACTGCCATGCTCTACGTGACCATCCGGCTTAGTCTCCATGGCGGCATCCCTCCTTATTCTCAGTGTTACTGTCTATCCATCTATCTATCTATCCGTCCCTCTATCTATCTGTCTGTCTGTCTGGCTATCTGTTGATCTCTATCTATCTATCTATCTATCTATCTATCTATCCATCTATACATCTATCTATCTACCTGCCTATCTCTCTCTCTCTGTCTATCTATCTATCTATCTATCTATCTGGCAGAATACACCCTGAATGCCACACTGAAGGTGGATTCTGACAGCATGAGGGCGAAGATGGCACTCCCTGACTCTTCCTGCATGCCGGTGTGACACTGCACATTGCACCACATCACAGGTGACATCACGGCGTTCCTCTGGCGCTACATCCAGATGGCGCAGTGCCAAAGGAACACAGAAAAGCCACACCGTTGACAGATATGGCACTTTTCCTGCAGCACAGAAAGGAGCTCCTTTTTGCACCACGGAAAGGCCAGATCAGGGCCATGGCGTGGCCTTATCATAGTGCAAAAAGGAGCTGCAAAAAGCAGAGTATGTTTGCCATGGCCCTGATCTGGCGCTAAAAGAGGTGGCCTGTACATCCCCTTAATTTCCAGAAAATGAGGCTAGGATTGTAGTTCTAGGATTGGCCCCAGACTTCATCACTCCAAAGATGTCAATAGGAAGAGAGCTGGGTAGGACTCATGTGTCTGATTGATTTTAATGGGTCTATTTTTTTCTTGCAATAATCTACATAAAATCATAATGTATAGATAGACAGCAATAACAACAACAACCCAATAACAACAACCATAGCAACTGCAATATTTAAATGCCTATATTTAATGTTTCCCATTGCCTTCTCCTAAGGCTGAGAGAGTGTGACTTCTCCAGTCATCCAGAGAATTTCTATGTTGGACTTGGGATTCAAACCCTGATCTCCGTAGTTGAAGTTCCACTATGCTCAAACCACTAGGCCACATTGGCTCCTATATCACGGACATCGTTTCACTGGGCCATTGTATGTCATGGGCTAGGCCCAGCTTCCTCATCCATGGAGGTCATTTTATAAGCCCCCTTTTCCTCCTCCATTTCCAGGCCCAGCTCCTTCTGAATGCCCTCCAACTCTCCCAGTTTGGCAGTGACCCTCCTCTGGTTCATCCTCTGCCTCCCACCTTTTCAGCTGCTCTTCAAAGGCCACAGTTTTCTCCTCCTGCTGCCATTTCTCCCCTTCTCTTGAGCTCACTGCCATTGCTGCAAACTGAGTCCAAAGGGCAAAAGGAGTCTGCCCTCCATGAAGACAGCCAAGGAGAAAGGAGAAGAGGGGCCCAGAGGCTCAGGCAAAAGCAAACAGCTGCAGCCTCTCCTAGTTTCCTTCCTCAGAAAGAACCTTACAATCTTGATCATATTCTGAGGTTCCTTGGTCCCAGTCTCCCATTGATTCTCTTGGATCCCACTCCAAAATCTCATGGCCCCACAGAGACTCCCAATAATAAATAAATAAAATTTTTATTTGTACCCCGCCCTTCCAAATGATCAGGGCGGCTAACAAAATGCACCGAAGTGCAAACAGCATACAAAGTTAAAAACATACATAACAACAACAATCCTTAAAAACAATAAAAAACCCCTTAGCCCAACCTCACGGCCACGAGAGAGGAGGGAGGCCCACAGGATATTTAGTCGGGGAATGCCTGATTAAATAGGAAGGTTTTGAGACCCTTCCTAAATTGGGCCAGGGTGGTAGATGAGCGGAGCTCCGTGGGCAGCGTATTCCAAAGGGCTGGGGCAGCTGTGGAAAAGGATCTTCTGGCAGTAGCAGCCAACCTAGCCCCAGGCACCTTCAGGAGTTGCTGCCCAGATGTTCTGAGGGTGCGAGGCGGAATGTACGGGGAGAGGCGGTCCTTCAGGAATCCTGGGCCCAAGCCATTTAGGGCTTTATAGGTAATAACCAACACCTTATATTGAGCTCGGAAGCGGATGGGCAGCCAATGGAGATCTTTAAGCACAGGTGTTATATGGCTGGTCCTGGGAGCACCAGTGACCAGCCGCGCTGCCATGTTCTGCACCATTTGCAGCTTCCGAGTTTGGTATAAGGGTTGCCCCATGTAGAGTACATTACAGAAATCCAGTCTCGAAGTTACCAGAGCATGTACAACAGTTTCTAGGTCCCTCTGGGCCAGGTATGGGCGCAGCTGGCGAATCAGCCGAAGCTGATAACAGGTACTCTTGACCGTCGCATTCACCTGAGCAGTCAGGTGAAGGGACGAGTCAAGAAGCACCCCCAGACTGCGCACGGAGTCCTTCACGGGGAGCGTGACCCCATTCAGGACAGGTGGAACCACCGCCATTCCTGGACCAGGGGAACCTATCACTAGTACCTCCGTTTTCTCTGGATTAAGTTTGAGTCGGTTTTCCCTCATCCAGCCCATTACTGACTCCAGACAGGCCACGAGAGGAGAGACGCCATCCCCAGTCACTGCATCAGTCGGAGACATAGAGAAAATAATTTGGGTGTCATCAGCGTACTGATAACCCCGCGCCCCATGTCTCCGGATGATCTCTCCCAGCGGTTTCATGTAAATGTTAAATAGCATGGGGGACAGAATGGCTCCTTGAGGGACCCCGGTTTTAAGGGCCCGCTCGCTGGAGCACACGTCCCCCAGCTGCACCATCTGGGACCTCCCAGAGAGGTAGGAGCGGAACCACTGGAGCGCAGTGCCCCCGATTCCCACCTCAGCCAGGCGCCCCTGAAGGATACCATGGTCTATGGTATCGAAAGCCGCTGAGATGTCCAAGAGCAACAACAGGGACACGCTTCCCCTGTCGATGCTCAGACGGAGATCATCGACCAAGGCGACCATGGCCGTCTCAACCCCATGACCTGCCCGGAAGCCAGTTTGAAATGGGTCCAGATAATCCGTTTCATCCAAGACCGTCTGAAGCTGGATCGCAACCGCCCTCTCGATCACCTTTCCCAAAAATGGTAGCAGCGACACAGGCCGATAATTATTATGAACCAGAGGGTCAAGGGAGGGCTTTTTTAGGATCGGTCTTACTATGGCCGATTTAAGATCCGATGGAAATCGCCCATCCCTGAAAGATGTATTAATTATCCGGCGTAACAAAAGTGTCACCGCCGGTCCCCCCTGGGCTGCTAACCATGAGGGACAGGGATCAAGAGAGCAGGTTGTCTTCCGAACACTTCCGAGGATCTTGTCCACATCCTCGGTACTCACCAACTCAAACTGATCCAGTATAACATAGTCCACGGAGGCAAGAGAGGAGAGGAGGCCTGGCAGCTGGAGAAGAGGGGAGGAGGGGGGGGGCTTCCTTGCTTCCAGCCCCCAAAGCTGCCTCCCTACAGAAGACCCTCCAGACCCCCATCCTTGGCTCCAAAATGGGGCTCTTCCCCCTCAGTCATCCTTCTCACAGAAGAACCAAAATTGGGGGTCCCCCATCACCATCTCAAGGCCCAACCTTCCCTTTCCTGCCAAGGAAACCCAGAAGGAGCCCTTCTTCTTAATAATCAGCCAACGGTCAAAGCCACCAGCCTTCTAGAACCCTCTTCAGGCTCCAAGCCAACCGCCAGCATTTCCCAGAATTCCACGCTCTCCCTCCACCCAGCGGAGGAGACCGGGAGACGGAGCAATGGGTGCAAACTCCAGGGAAAGAGAGTTTATTGTCTTAAACTTGTAATTTCAGTTGTGTCCGTTTATGAGGGAGAATGGGATATTATTATTATTATTATTATTATTATTATTATTATTATTACCAACAATTATGATAATTAGCTTCTTGTTCCCAAAACCAGAGCCTTGTGAAATCTCAAAGACTGTGTTTATCACACGGAGGTGTTTGCAGCTCTTTGCAGCTCAGATCCGAAGCCACTGCGGGTCCAATGATGCGAATTCAGGCGACAACGTTTTGTGTTATCACACACGATTCCTTTCTATGGGGGCTTCTTCTGTGGGGCTTCCAAAGTGATTCCAAAGTGACCCCTCATTTTGGCAAAATCAGTAACAAGTGAATTCACAGAAATTGCTTCCAAGCTCACTCTGATTCCACTCCGAATTGGTCTGATGTGGAATGCAAATTCGCTCCTGCTCTGTTTCACCACCACAAGACCCCCGGTTGCAAATTTCCCATGATGCAGTGCCGCAATCCCTCCATTTCCTTCTGGTGGTCCTTTCGCTTTCAGGGCAACTGAGGATGGGAATAGGCAGCCAATGGGAGTGGAGGAAGGTCCAGGTAAAGGGAAGGCGGTCACGCCCCCTTAGGAATGGGGAGCCAATGGGAAAATCACATTCGTCCCCATAGACTTCGGTTTGTTTTTTGCATTTTGTATATCCAAACAAATACCCATCTTGGTTTTGTGTTCTATGGTTTAGTATCATTCAATATATCAGTGAGTGTTTTTGTATATACATAAATGTACATTCCATGAGCATGTTATGAACATCTATTTTATAGTCTTATTTTAACAAGTTCATGTGTTTTAAATATGTTATATGTTTTATATACATTTTGTTGTTTAATGGCCTGTTGGCTGAAATAAAATAAAGTTGAAATATGACTTCGGTTTTATCAATCAAGAACATTCCTAATACAACACCGCCCTCTTGTGGCTCCTTAGGGCACTGCAGCCTCTTTGGGACAGTCTCAATGCTTCAGGTAAGGAGCATCAGAATGAAGCCACAATGGGACAGTCCCAATGCTTCAGGCAAGGACCATCAGACTGAAGTCACTGAAGTCACAATGGGACAGTCTCAATGCTTCAGGAAAGGAGCATCAGACTGAAGTCACAATGGGACAGTCTCAATGCTTCAGGCAAGGAGCATCAGACTGAAGTCACAATGGGACAGTCTCAATGCTTCAGGCAAGGAGCATCAGACTGAAGTCACAATGGGACAGTCTCAATGCTTCAGGCAAAGAGCATCAGACTGAAGTCACAATGGGATAGTCTCAATGCTACAGGCAAGGACCATCAGACTGAAGTCACAATGGGACAGTCTCAATGCTTCAGGCAAGGAGCATCAGACTGAAGTCACAATGGGACAGTCTCAATGCTTCAGGCAAGGACCATCAGACTGAAGTCACAATGGGACAGTCTCAATGCTTCAGGCAAAGAGCATCAGACTGAAGTCACAATGGGATAGTCTCAATGCTACAGGCAAGGACCATCAGACTGAAGTCACAATGGGACAGTCTCAATGCTTCAGGCAAGGAGCATCAGACTGAAGTCACAATGGGACAGTCTCAATGCTTCAGGCAAGGACCATCAGACTGAAGTCACAATGGGACAGTCTCAATGCTTCAGGCAAGGAGCATCAGACTGAAGTCACAATGGGACAGTCTCAATGCTTCAGGCAAGGACCATCAGCTGCCCTCAGTTCGCCTCTGACATCTTCCTCCTCTACATCTTTGTTATGCCCAATTTTGTAAGGGCAACCAGTTTAACCTGAGAGAGTGGAATGAAAATGTCTCTTTCTGTGGACTTATTCAGAACAGGGCTAACACAGATAGTGAGACACCAAATTTGGGTTTGAACACTTTACATGCAACATGTATTAAATCACAAAAAAATAATACAGACATTGATTATCAAGAGCTCTTTCATTCACTCACACATCCATACAATACTCACACACACTTTCCTTCCACCGGACATTGATCAGTTGTCCTCTAAGGCTGGGGATGACATCGTTGCCGCGCGGTTGGTGCCAACAAAATTAGGGTGAAAGCCAAGGATCCTTATACTTTTCTTCTCTCTGGCTTTTGGCTGCTGAAGGCTTGCAATATTGCAGCCCATTACTCAACTTCTTCTTTTCGGGAGGAGACAGCTGTTCAAAGGCAGGTCGTTCTGTTCAAATCAGTCCATTATCCTGTCAGTTCCTCTTTATTGCCACTCAGGAGAAAAAGCACCTTCCCAGTCATAGTTCGACACACCTGAACATCTCCCCGCTTCAGCTTCCAAATTCCTCAGCCTTTCCTCGTCTCAGTTGCCAAATCCCTCCTTCACATCAATGCTCTGCGCAGAACCATCTTGTTTAGTTCTTTAGCTTGTTTTAAAACACCATTCCTTGGTTCTTTGGTTCTTCAGCTCTGGGTTTAAGTCAGAACTCACACATTTGTCTTACATCTTTAACTTGGACACCATCCACTTCATATGGTCCTTTATTTCCTTTATGTCTTCCTCCATTCGATAAATGTCTACCTGGGGTTCTTCTTTGCTGGGGCAGGTATCAAGCGACTCCCCCACTGCCAGGTCCCAGGCTGTCGCTCTGACCCCCCGATGGTCTTCCTTTCCCCAGTCTGGGGCCGGAAACCCAAATCCTCCAGTGGTGGCCTGGATGGTGTGAGCTTCAGGAGGTTTCCCAGTCTTGGGCTTGGCCCTAGTTCCTCTGAAGAAGGCACCTGCTCCTCCACCACCGGACTCTCCAGAACCACCGGGTTCCCCAAGAACTCTTCTTGTTCCTGAGTCTCCGTTGGAGTTAAAACTGTGAGACTTTGCAAACGGTGAGATCTGGAGTCAGTCCTGTGCTCAAAAAATAAAACACATTTGAAACAAAAGAAGCTTCATTGATGAATCCAGGCAGAAACATCCATTAACACCTTTTTGCAAAGGCTGAAGTCCAATGTAACTTGCTCAACCCCTCCCTAAGCCAGCCCCCAATTCCCAAGCTAAAGCAACACAAGCAGAGGTTGCATAGATACCAAGGTTGTGTATACTCCCCCTTCCCTTCTCCCAGACAGACTCACCTTGAAGAGCAGTGTTCCCAAGCCAGCTTCACTCCTCCTTGATAACCATCTACAGCTGCAACCCCAGCCCCTCTCCAAACACCGTCCTTTATCTAAAAGCCACTCCATCTGCCCTTCTGTCATTTTCCATGACATGCTTTCTATAACCCATCACTCTATACTACTTACTATGAACTACAACTATAACTCCTACTTTAATAGCCAAACCCTAATATTTTACTTTTTATGACAGAACCCTTATACACTGTTTCTGACACGCAATGGGCCAGTCCCATCCATCAGGTATACAGCACCAGTCTGAAGTGACAATTCTCCCGTCTCAAACTTTCAGGAACGGAGCATCAGCCTGAGGTTGCAATGGGCCAGTCTCAATCCTTCAGGTAAAGAGCACCACCCTGAAGTCACAATAGTACCGTCTCTATCCTTCATCCAAGGAATATCAGACTGAAGTTACAATGGGCCAATCTCAGTGTTCCAGGCAGGAAGCATCAGCCTCAGGTTGCAATGGTCACGTCTCAAACCTTCAGGTAAGCAGCATTGTCCTGGGCAACCGCAACATCCCCCTCGATGCCCCTCAGCATGCGCAGGGATTGCCAGGGCCTAGAGGCTGCTGCTTATTCCACTGGGGGCTTTGCAGGAAAGGAAGGTATGCTCCGGGGGTTCAACAGCCTCCCGTTCCTTCCCTCCTTTATTCCTTTGAGGAGACTGCAATGGAGCCCAAGGTGCAGAGCTGGACTCAGGAGGGAAAGGCAGGAAAGGAAGGCTCTGCTTTGGAAATATAGCTCTCTCTATGTATCCTGTATGTTTGTGTGTGTGTGTGTGTGTTTGTGTTTGCCTCTGCTGTTATTATGGCTGGGAATGGAGCTGAGGACTGAGAAGAGAATAAAGGGTTAGTTTTGTGCATCAAAGGGTCCAGTGTGTTGAAACAGCAAAGAACTTTATTGAGAACACATAGAAATTCAGTGTTTAAGCCAGAACTGCCCACTCCAATCCAAACAATATATCAAAACTCCAAAACCTAAAACACCACCCTCTTCCAAACCTAGCCCCACCTCCAATTCCCACAGTCTCTGCCCCACAGGTAACAAGGCCCCCTTTGCCACTCCCACAAACTAGCCCTTTCTTTTAATACCAACCTCCAACTTTCTTCAGCCAACATCCCACACATTGCAAAAGTTATCATTCCCATAACTATTCTACACATCTATAACAAATCCCAGCCCCCGAACTACCTAACTTATACCACGACCCACAATCCCCACCCAAATTTACAAACCAAAGTAATTATCTATACTATTAGCTATTAAAACCTTAAAATAACAAAATACAGCTTTAAAACACAAACAGACATATTGACACACAAAGCTTACAAACAAAATCACAAAGGCCTTTTCTTAGCACCACTGGATAGAAAATATATTTTTTGTACTCATTATTGAAAAAATAATGTTAATTCACTACTGGGATTTGTATGCCTTCTGTCCTGTGTGGACTCTATTATGTATCAATAGGTATGACTTCGTAGAAAAGCATTTCCCACAATGCTGGCATTTGTATGGCTTCTCTCCTGTGTGGACTCTCTGATGTGTCACTAGGTTTGACTTCTGAGAAAAACCTTTCCCACAACGCTGGCATTTGTGTGGCTTCTCTCTTGTGTGGACTCTCTGATGTCTCACTAGGTGTGACTTCCGAGAAAAACATTTCTCACAATGCTGGCATTTGTATGACTTCTCTCCTGTGTGGACTCTTTGATGTGTCACTAGGTATGACTTCAAATAAAAACCTTTCCCACAATGCTGGCATTTGTGTGGCTTCTCTCCTGTGTGGCCTCTCTGATGTATCACTAGGTGTGCCTTCTGAGAAAAACATTTCCCACAATGCTGGCATTTGTGTGGCTTCTCTCCTGTGTGGACTCTCTGATGTGCCACTAGGACTGACTTGTAAGCAAAATTTTTCCCACAATGCTGACATTTATGTGACTTCTTTCTTGTGTGGACTCTCTCATGACTGACAAGTGATTCTGTAAACAAAGAAAATGACAGACAAGACAATCTCAGTGTTAAGAGAAGAAGATGTCACTCCAAGATTTAGCCCCACGTTCATACCTCCCTATTTCAGATTAGATTAATAAAGTTGGTGTGAGTGACCCTGTTCTGGATGCTCCAAATCCATATAATGATTGTATCCTTACTCATAGGAGCTACCAAAGAAGAGACTGAGGGAACTTTGATGAGGAAATCAGTGGAAGCAAATAGTCAAAGGACTGTTGAAAAAATATTCCATTAACCATTTGCAAAAATACTTTGATTGACAGGTGGCATCTATCCCGTGAGACTGCCATAGAGTCCTGAGTCAGAGCCCAAGGCATGATGCAAGCAGACTGCAGAGGATGCTTTGTGCTGTTTGGCTCCAGGAGATGACTCACAATCAATACAGTATACAGCTCACATGTAGATTGCTGTGGATAGGATTGTAGTTGTGTGTACAAGGGATAGTGAAGTTGATGGAAGTCAGAGAGTAGAGCTTGCAAATATTTGTTATTATTTTGCAACTCAAGATAGAGAACCTCCAAGGATTTAAATGAAACCAATTGTTGTCTGTGCTTCCAGGAATCCGTGGAAGCAGATAGTCAAAGGACTGTTGGAAAAAATATTCCATTAAAAACATGCAAAAACACTTTGATTGACAGGTGGCGTAATATCCTGTGAGAGTGCCATAGAGTCCTGAGTCAGAAACTAACTGCAGGGGTCCCTCCATGGTGTTTGGCACTAGGAGATGACTCACAAACAATACAGTATACAGCTGACATGCGGATTGGTGTGGATTAGATTGGAGTTGTGTGTACAAGAAAAGGTGAAGTTGATGGAAGTCAGAGAGGAGAGCTTGCAAATATTTGTATTATTATTTGTATGAAACCAATTGTGTTTCTGATTTATTTTTAACTGAAAAGTGGTCAGTGAATTGCCAATATCTATATCTGGATATTTGTTTCCATACTCTGCTATGTTATTCTTGAGCTGCATCTAGGAGTGTCACCCTCAGATTGCGCTGTATATTGGCTTGTGAACGCAATAGGAATTCAGAGCCAAGAAGGATCAAGAGCCAGTATGCTAATCTCTTTTGTCTGAGATGCTTCCACCAAGCACCCATTGCATTTAATTTAGTTTCAAACCATTCTCCCCCAGGAATCTTTCTAAAATGATATAAACCTTTTTGAACACTCGGTTTCTGACCCCAAGAAACAATCACAGTATAAATATCTGCCCTGACTTGCCGTTCTTTGACGTCAGTCCAATTACAGACAGAGAGTCTGTCGGTTTACATGGCTAAGCACCTCAATGCACTCACCAGCCCCACTTGCCATGGAACTTACTGACTTCTCTCCCCATTCTGGACCCTCAACAATTCCAATCAAGATCCACCTAGGTAAAGTTTTACCATTAGCAAAGGTTCACACTATTCACCACTCCCACCTTTGTTACTAGTTCTTTTGTGTGTGTGTGAACACCTATATCTGTATATGCATATATATTGCTTTCCCCCTAAATAAAACATAAAAACCTATTTCAAAAGCCTTTGGAGTTCTCTGTGCTTCTGGGCCTGGTAAAGTTGAGCTGAATCCCAAGGTTGCTTTTGCCCCAACCAAACTATATGTCTGCTTTCAGCTAAGTACCACATTCCCTTAAAAGCATAGCACTTGGGAGTATCCTTCCCAGACTCCAGCATGTTGGGTAACAAAGGGCCTCTGGAATCAACCAAGGAACTAAGGAAGCTCAGGTAGGAAAAGAAACATTAGAGGAAAAGTAGGTTTGTGTCTCCCTTTCCTCCCTTCATAGATATTACTCACGATTGCTTAATGGAATCCCTAAATATGTTTACAAACAAGGATTTGAGCCGATTCTCAGACGTTTTCTCAAACCAGTTCTTAAAATCTGTCAGATTCGTGGCTGTCTCCCAATCCCCAAGGCCCCTCTCCTTTGGTGTCTCTCCAATACTGCCTCACTAAACTACAAATTCAAATATTCTACAGGATGTTGCTATCACAATTAAACTGTGCTTGAAAGTGATCTAGGACTCTTAGTAGACCACAAGTTGAACATGGGCCAACAGTGTGATGCGACAGCTGAAAAGGCCAATGTGATTCTAGGCTGCATCAATACAAGAATAGCTTCTAGATCAAGGGAAGTAATAGTGCCACTCTATTCTGCTTTGGTCAGGCCTCACTTGGAATAATCCTCACTTGGAATAATTCTGGGCTCCACAATTCAGTTAGAACAAGCCCAGAGGAGGGCAACCAAAATGGTGAAGGCTCTGGAAACCATCAAGCCCAATGAGGAGCAGCTTAGAGAGCTGGTTATGTTTACCCTGGAGAAAAGAAAGTTAAGAGTGGATATGATATCCATGTTTAAATATCGGAAAGGGTCGTCAATATTGAGGATGCTACTACAGAAAAAAGGAGACACCACAGTGGATGCAAGCCACAGGGAAAGAGGTTCCTCCTAAACATTAGGAGGAACTTTGGGACAGTAAGAGCTCTTCAACAATGGAATATACTCCCTTAGAGTTTGGTGGAGTCATCTTCTTTGGAGGTCTTTAAACAGAGGCTGGATGGTGCTTGGAATGTGTATTCCTGCATGGCAGAAGTGGGTTCAACTGGATGGCCCTTGTGGTCTATTACAACTCTATGATTCTATAATGCTTCCTTACCCACAGAGGCCACATTCTCATAATTCTCCATCATTATATAATTGTACATAAGTCTCTGCTTCTTTGTCAAAAGTTTCCATTCGTCCTCAGTGAAATATACTGCCACATCTGCAAAGGTCACCTGCAACAGAAAACAGTCCTCATCCACAGAGTGACTAAGCAAAAGGGGAGGAAAGCACATGGTGCATCCAAATATTATTTCATCACTTTAGAATCACTTTAGAATTCAGTCCAGGAAATAAACTTTACATTCTGTCAGCAAGAAGAAAGCTACTGCCTTTGAGATCAGTTTGTCTTGAATCCTTTCAATATAATATACAATATAATTTAGGCCATGGCTGGGATATTGATGATGGATTAGGATACTGACTATCCCAACACATACAGTATATTTAGCCAGCAATGAATTATGGTGCATTTAGACATTTCTTGCCAAATTTTAGAACCAAATGTCATTATTAAAAAACATTTCTGGGGAGCACTCTGGGCTTGAGGGCCACTGGGTCCACACTCAATTTAGATCCATAGATGTTCTCTCATATCCCCTAACATTTCACAGATTGGAAAAGCAATACATATGTGGACAAGCAATCTAGAAGGCGATGGAGATGGCCAAAGTTGTTTATGAGGAAGATCACACAAGCTAGGAAGGGCACAGCAGTTTGCTTTTGCTTCAGCCTCCTGGGAAGGGCAATACCCTGCTTCCTTCTTTCCTCTACTCTCCCCACTTTTGAGTTGACGGGATGCAAACTGAATGGCACTCAGGAACTGAAGTGAGCTGAGAAGGGGGAAAAGTGGGAGGAGGAGAGAGCAACCGGGACATTTTTAAAAGCCCCTGAAAAAATAGGGTGACAGAGGATTAACCAGGACTGTCTCTGCTAAATTGGGAGAGTATGTTCCCCTCTTGCTTTCATGAACTGGCCCAGCAGTGACAGAGATGAAACTGATAGTCAAGAACCTCGACTTACCAAAGAGTTCTTGTACCTCTGCATCCTCTTTCTCTTGGAGCCCAGCTCCCTCCACTTGGCCTCTGTGTTGGCCATCAGGTGGCCAGGGGTCCTGGTGGTCTTGCCCTTGGGTCACTTGCAGCAAAAGGTGTCCCAAAACTGTGTCCAAAGGGGCCAAGATGAAGTTCCTGCGAAGAGTCCAAAGATTCAAAAAAGGATGCAAACTGGATCTCCTATAAAGAATTAATCCAAATAGATAGAACTGGTTATAGAGTAAAGACACGAGAAGATCCTAATGATCAGGGTTATGATCTTTCATGGTTCTTTTACAGACAATTAAAAAAGCTCTTCCTAATGGATAAAAAACAATATGGTATTGACAAATCAGACACTGATCTAGAGCCGGAAATAATGTTGAATAAAGAGAACAGCATCCTGCTGGTGAGAAATACAAGTGACATATGCCTCCTTTCGGCCGATGCAGAGGTGGATATCCCCTTCCTCCCTCTGCTTCAAACAAAGCCCCCTGGACCTAGCATAGATTGACTGGAGCTCCACTACACAACAGATACGCCATGCCTTATTCCAGTGCTGGGGGATTAGGGGATGGAGAATTGGAGAGGGCCCTGGTTATGTCCCTGTAGCTAGATGTGAAATGAGTGCTAAATAAATAAATAATCTGCTGAAACCTCCAGAGGTCCCCAGTGCTTTTCCCCATCATTTGCCCCTTTCCCAAGAAGGCTGGGTCCACACTGTAGTAATAAGGCATTTTGCCACGGCTTTAAATACTCAGTGCTATGGAATCCTGGGCTTTTACCTTTGGGACACTTAGCCTTCTCTGCCAGAGAGCTCTGGTGCCACAACGGACTACAAATCCCAGGATTCCACAAGATTGAAACAGAAGAATTAACACACTTTAGAACTGGATTATTTATGCAGTGCAGATACAGCCTGAGTTGGTTGTAAAAGGGCAGAAGCACCAAAGTCTTGTTTTTACCTTCCTAATAATGGTTTTCCTTTTAAAAAAAAAAGCAATCTGCTTATCTGTCTAATCCTTATTTTTGCTGTTCTTGTTTGTTTCTATATTTCAGCATATGAAATGGTCTGGTCAGTCAGCTTCCTTGTTGCCTGAAAATCTCTCAATAAGAAAACTGAGGAGACTTTTAAAACCTCCCAAAGGAGCTACTTTTGGCTTTGTTTGGGGGACAAGCCTCCTCTTAGTAGCCAAAGCCCAATGTTTGTGAATAATAACAAGGCTTCTATTAAAACTATCCTTTCCATTTCTAATCCCTTTTAAAACCCATGATCCCCAGAAGGAGCAGAGCTTTGTAATAAGAAAACACTCTCAGAAAAAAGACACAAAAGACACACAAAGAGACACACTTCCTTCCTTTTGGCCCAAGGAGCCTGGTCTCCTCCTCAGGGAGAGAAAGAGGAACCTCTCGGTTCAACTGAGGAGGCCTCAGAGAAGGTTCCAGAACATTATTCCCCAGAGTCACAAGCAGCAGAAAATGGTCACCGGAACACAAAATGGCTGCCTCTGCCTCAGCGTTTGGCAGTCGGTAGTTTGAGTCCTTCAGGGAACCCATAATGGAGGATGAAATGGCCCTAAAGTCGGAAGGGATCCCAAAGAGGATTTCCAAACCTTAACAACACCTAAAAATTATCCTGATGTTTCTATTGAAAGTAGACACCTGACCTACCTCCCTCATTACAATCAATACTGAAAAATATTGATGTTTTCTCCCATTCAAACTACTCCCTTCAACACCTAGGCATCACAGAATCAAAATAAAATGAGCAGATCAATATTTATGGGACTGACAGGAGTAGATTGGGTCCCTACTACAGAGTCCTGACCATTGAGAAACAACCTTGAGCAACTGGGGAACTGAGAGAGAAACGGTTCTAGCTGCAGGACTGTTGGAGACTGCAGTTCCCAGAATGAGATGCATCTCTTTTGGTACAATTGATGTACAAGAGCTGATTGAAGGGAAACAAATTGAAGGCTCTATTGTTGACTGTTAAAATATACACTAAAAGAAGTCATGGGAATATTAATAGTGTACATGCAAATATCTAGTCATCTATAACGTTGCCTTGCAAGCTTATAACTGTTGGGATCCTATGGATAAAGTAGCTCTTTCTTTGGTCCCAGGCAGACTGCCTTGTTCTGAGTCCTGGAGGATGCCAAGGCTCCCCTGGAGCAGGAGAGTGGGGCTCCATAGGGGTCTGAGGGATGCTCTGGTGGGGGATGCTGGGAACTGCAGTCCAACAATTTCTGCAGGGCATTGCTTTGCCTACTCCTCCTGAGCCAAACCGAAAGAGGAAACCTTGCTAGAGGACTTTGTGGAGCAGGAAAGGTGTTTTCAGGGGGAAGCAGAGAAGGCAGATTATATGCAGGGAGGTCTTTGAGGGCAGGCTGAGCAGATGTCCTCCTTTCCCAGGACATGTCCTACATTTCAGCCTTCTGTCCAGGAGGAGTTCCAAAAGGTCATCCACTTTGGGCATGACTAATAAGCACGAATGCACATTTCTCTCTGTGTTTTTAGCTTTTACTTGGTCATGACCTCCATTTTCCTTTAACGTCTTCCACTATGCAGTGCCTTGTCCTCCTTTGTGGTGAGGACATCTGGTCACCCTCCTCAAGGGTCGCTCCCCCCGATAGAGCCATGGGTCCAGAGGGACAGCCAGCTATGACTCTCCAGGGCTAGTTTAGGGCCAGGAGAAGGGAGGGAAAGGCTGGGAAGACAAAACCTCAGAGCTTCTCCATGCAAAGCAGCTGCTCCAACCACTAGGCTATATTCCCTTCCCAATGGGTGCAGAAGTACAAAGCGGCTGCTGGCATTTTGTCTCCTGAATCCCCCCAGAATTGGTCTCCTCTCTTGTGGCACAGCCCCACTCCTGCCCCACCACAGTCTTACGGAGAGGGCCCAGTTCAAGGGAAATGGCAATGGAGGGCAGAAGGTGACAATGCCTAGGAAACTCCTCTGAGTCCCAGCCATAGTAGCTCCTGGTAGTAAATAGTCCAGGGGCTGAGGGGGTCTCCTTACCAAAGTGGGGGGGTAAGGACCGGTTCCTATGGGACTGTGGGCCCCATGACCTCTTGGCAAATCTATGGGAGACGCTGCCTCCAAGAGCATTGGAGGAGTCTCTGGCTGGATGGCCATCTCTTCGGAGGACTTGGAGGGCAAAATGCGGCTGACTGTTTGGCCCTTGGGGCTCCCTTCCAACTCCAGGAGCCTATGAAGCCTACCTTACAAGGTTGTTGTGGGAGTTAATCACAAGGCAATTACTACACAAGAATGGCCACCTTTTAGCAGCTTACAATAAATATATCCATACAATACAATAACAACATCTTTCATTATCTCCCAAACCCTTCCTAACACTCCCATCCAAAATAAAATGCCATTAAAGTATTGGACAGTTATTAAAACAATTATTAAAAACAGGGATAGGAGCCAAAGCCCAAAGTGTGTGAAGAATAAGAATAATAAGGCTTGCATTAAAACTATCCTCCCATTTCTGATCCCTTTTAAAACCCATGTTCCCCAGAAGGAGCAGAGCTTTGTAATAAGAAAACCCTCGCAGAAAAGAGACACAAATAGACACACTTCCTTCCTTTTGGTCCAAGGAGCCTGGCCTCCTTCTGACTCTGGAGCCTCAGAAGAGAAAGAGATGCCTCTGTTCAACTGAGGCCTCAGAGAAGGTTCCAGAACATTATTCCCCACAGTCACAAGCAGCACAAAATGGCCACCAGAACACAAAATGGCTGCTGGAACACAGAATGGCCACCTCCACCTCAGTGCTTGGCAGTTGGAGGCCTCAGCACAGCAGTGAAGCCTTGTCACTCTCTTCTGCTCCTCACTCACTCTTCCGCACACAGAGCTAAATAGAGAGGCAGAAGCTCCTCCCCTTCTTCAGTCTGGCCAATGGGGGAAGAGGAGCTGGAAGACCCCGCCCCCTGCCCCACCCTCACAGGCTCCTCCTGCAGTTAATATGGAACAAGGCAGGAGGGACTGAGGGACACTGGCCAAAGGAGCACCTTCCCAAAGCCTAAGACCCATGAGATGGCAACACTATGCAGGGCAGGACCCCTCCTCTTTCTGACCATGTGGATGCTGGGAGATACAGTCCAGGGAATACACTGTAAATCCCATTGGCAAGAGAAAAGGCTACTACAGTACTGCCTTTCAGAGCCAATTTGCCCTAAATCCTTTATGAGGCCAGAAACCCCTTTGTTAGGAAGCGAACCCTGAATATCTCAGGAAGGCCCTATATCTCCCAAGGCTCCCTCCCTCCAGGACTTCTTTCCACCTCAGTCTCTCTCTCTCTCCCCTGAAGGCCTCAAATGTCAACTGGCAAGCGCTCAGGCAGAGGTAGCCATTTTGTGTTCTGGCAGCCATTTTGTTTTCTGGTGGCCATTTTGTGTTTTGGAGGCCATTTTTGTTCCAGTGGCCATTTTGTGTTCTGGAGGCCATTTTGTGTGCTGTTTGTGATTGTGGAGAATGTTCCAGAACCTTCTTTGAAGCCTCAGTTGAACAGAGGTACACTGTTGCCAATTTTGTGACTTCCACGTGGAAATTGGGATTTTTGAGTGCTTTCCATGTGATTTCTGTGCCTGGCTGTATTCCGTGGAGATTCAGGGACTTTTGCACATTTCAGCTCCAGCCCTGAAAGAAAAAACCCAATTTCCGGGACAAACCCCCGAAATTGGCACCAGGGGCCCTGACTCTGAGGCTACAGAGCAACCAGTCCTGTTGGGAGTCACACTAAGAGTTTTCAGGCAATCAGAGAGAGGAGAGTGGTCGTCCGCCCCCCCTCCCACCCTCAGGAAAAGCTCAGCCAGGGCAGACGTGTGGGAGACAAGGCTCTTATATACACACACACATATATATATATATATACACAACACACACACACACACATATACACATACATGTCACAACAAACTACAATTACCAGGACCCCCAGGTTTGACAAGGGAATTGCCTCCACGCTTAGAGATCACAGCCCCAGAGAAAGAGTCTACAATACATCAGTGTTGCCAATTTAAGTCCACTTCTTCAGCTGCATTTGGATTTAATAATGATAATAATAATGGTGATGATGATACAGAGATAGATCTTGTAGCACCTTGGAGACGCATGAAAGAAAAGTTGGCAGCATGAGCTTTCCTAGACTTAAGCGTATTTCCTCATATGCATGGGAATTGTAGTTCATTGTGGCACCAGAGCTCTTTCTCAGAAAACTCCAATTCCCAAGGTTCCCTAGCACTGAGCCAGGGCAGTTAAAGCAGTCTCAAACTGGATTATTTCTGCAGTATAGATTGGATCTTGAGCATTTATAATAACAAAGGTCCAAAACACACTGCAGAAATAATCCAGTTTGAGACCGCTTTAACTGCCCTGGCTCCGTGCTAGGGAATCCCGGGAATTGTAGTTTGTTGTGACACCAGAGCTCTTTCTGATAGATAAGGCTCAATGTCTCACAAAACTACAATTCCCAGGGCTCCCTAGCACTGAGCCAGGGCAGCTAAAGGGGTGTCAAACTGGATTATTTATGCAGTTTGGTTGCAGCCGAACACGTTTCTATTTGGCACAAAGCTTCCTGGACCCCCTTCATGTCAAAATAAATATCTTAAAGGTATTAGAAGGACTGAAAGATTCTTTGTTTGGTCCAATGGTAATTTTGAGAGTTGAAATAAGTTACCATTATTTTTATTCAATTAGGGTTACGTTTATTTGCAAAAGATCCGCCATATTAATAAATATATAAATACATCCTATTATTATTATGATTATTATTATTAACATTACGGGAACGTTACAGGGATTTTGACTGAATATTCAGGGTAATATGGGGGGGGGGGATTCCGTGGATTTTGGGAAAACATGCCAGGAAATATTTTCGAGGATTGTTAGCAACACTGGTCCTGCCATGCAGTAAGGCCCCTCCAATCCCTCTGAACCAAGGACTACAACTCCCACAACTTCTTTCTTTCTTTGTTACTTTCCTTCTTCCTTCCTTCTTTTCTCCCTAGCTGCCTTGTGTTCGTGGTGTTACTGCTCTTGTTGTCACTGTGTGCCTCCAAGTTGTTTCTGGCTTATGGCGACCCTAAGGGAAGCCCTTCTCAGGATTTTCTTGGCAAGATTTGTCCAGAAGTGGTTTTGCAACTGCCTCCTTCTGAGGCCGAGAGAGTGTGACTTGCCTAAGGTCACACAGTGGGTTTCTGTGGCCAAGAGGGCATTCAAACCCTGGTCTCCAGGGTCATAGTCCACTCATCCAGCCACTGAACCACGCTGTCTCTTTCTTGAGGCTTTGTTGTTTTTTGTGGTGTGGCTCAAAGTCATTGCCAACTTCTGGGGAGCCTCTCCTGGGATTTTCTTGGCAAGAGTTGTTCAGAGGAGGTTTGCCATTGCCTTCCCTGAGGCTGAGAGAGTGTGACTTCTTGCCCAAGGGACCCAGCTGGTTTCATGGAGGAGTGGGGCACTGGACCCTCGCCTCCAGAGTTGTAATCCAACACTCAAACCACTGCACCACACTGCCTCCCATTCCCATGTACAACCTGTGAAATAACTGCAGACTTTTTTATGTTCTTCATGTGTGTCTTCAAGTCGTTTCCAACTTATGGCGACCCTAAGGCAACCTAATAATAATAATAATAATAATAAGAAGAAGAAGAAGAAGAAGAAGAAGTTTTATTTATAGGCCGCTATTCCGCAATGATCATAGCGGTGTACAGTAATAATGGGGTTTCCTTGGCAGGTTTCTTCAGAGAGGGGTTGCCATTGCCATTCTCTGAGGCTGAGAGAGTGTGACTTGCAATGAGTTGCTTAACTCCAAAACACACTGCAGCAATAATCCAATCTGAGACCGCTTTAACTGCCCTGGCTCAGTGCTAGGGAATTCTGGGAAATGTAGTTTTGTGAGACATTGAGCCTTCTCTGACAGAGAGCTCTGGTGCCACAAGAAACTCCATTTCCCAGGATTCCCTAGCACTGGGCCAGGGCAGTTAAAGCGCTCTCAAAATGGACTATTGCTGCCGTGTGTTTTGGACCTTTCTTAACCGTAAATTGTCCATAGCCTGCAATGCATCTCCTAATTCTGTTGGCAGTCCCTCCCTCCCAACACTTTCTCATTTCCCCCAAAACCAGCGCAAAGCTGGCAGATGGAAAGAGGTTTTAAAGCAGCATTTAAATCTGCCATATTTGTTTTTAAAAGACTAAATGTCCCAAATGCTATTATCAGTTTTGTAGCTATTATTACAGAAAGACGTAGATTGCTCCTCAAGTACCTTTATTTTCTGGAGTGAGATGGGCTTTTCCAACTGACTCACTCTGATGATCTCCGGTGGTCCAAGCAGCCAAACTGCGGCCCTGTAATAATAATAATAATAATAATAATAATAATAATAATAATAATATAGCCCTATCTTTAGCCAAAAGCCTTTCAGAGTGTCTTACAAATTGTTAATTAGACATTTAGACATTATGTCTCTTAGCCCAGCAGACTCTTAACTTCCTTAAATCTCTCTGCCTCCATCCAGTGAATTATAAAAGGGTTTCCCTTAACCTACACTGGGACCAGTTAAGGAACCTTATTTCTACTTCTTTACTGATCTTCCCAAGCATCAACTGATTCAAGACACGTGTAAAAGGAGCATCGAGTAGTAGATACTCCAAGGAGGTATTTACTATAGATAACAAAATATAAGTAAAATATAAGTCATACAAGATATTAAGAATCTTGCAGGTACAATATTTGTAAGTATATAATATTCAATTCATACAAGCTATTAAAATAATAAATAGACCTAAATGTCCAATTCTGAGACTAACTTCCAAGATCCGCTCTTTAACTCTCACTCTCTCTCTTGATCTCCAACCGACACAATTCCCCCAACTGTCTCTTGGTCTCTCAGGCCTTATATCTCCTTCTCACGGAAGCTTCCAGAAGAACCTTCATCTTGCTCTCTGATTGGTCAAGTGAGCCTTCCGTAGCAGTGATGTCATTCTGTGTTTGCATAAACCTCCCTTAATGCCCGAAGAAGACCTCCATTGACTGGAGCCCAGTCATTACACATGCCCAAGGCAAGGCTTGCACCTATTTCTCAATGTTGTTCTTGGGGTCTACCTTCCAGTTGTTTCCAGGTCTTATGGTGACCTTATGGGAGTCTCTGAAGGGGTTTTCTTGGCAGGTTTCTTAAGAGTGGGCTTCCCATGGCCATCCTCTGAGGCTGAGAGAGTGTGACTTGCCCAAGGCTTCAGTTCTTTTGGAAGCCTTTTTGCTTTATCTTCTAGAAGGCAGCTGAAGTGTTGCTTCTTGCTCTGAAGAGTCAGAGGAACCTTCTGGCATCCAAAAGGCTAACATTCTCTGGAGTTATGTCTGATAATATGTATATACTGTATAGGATTGCAATACCTCTTCATTTATTAAAAGGTTTATAGTGCACCCCATATCATAGAATCTCATAGCTATGTCCCTTAATAGCAGTTAACCAAATTAAACAGTATATAAAACAAAAACATGAAACAAGCTAGACAAGAGGCCTCCAGGCTGCACCTGGCCCTTTTGCATTGGTGGCGGCAGTGGAGCTGCGGCTGGAAGGAGGCCAAGCCTCAGACTCCTCTCTGCTGTCGCCGCCGGCACCTCCTGTGGCGGTGATTGTGGCGGCGGAGAGGAGGCCGAGGAGAGTGCCAAAGGCTTCCTCGGCCTCCTCTCCACTGCCGCCATGGCGCAAGGGCCCTGTAGGGCTATTGGAGGCCAAGAGGCCTCCGGGTCACCACCCGGCCCTTCTGCGGTGGTGGCAGCGGGGGCATGGAGGCCGAGGTGGACAGGAGGCCTCTGGCGCTGCTCCTCCGCCTACTCTTCGCTGCCACCGCCACAATCACTGCCACCTCCGCAGAACGGCCGGGTGCCGGGCTGGAGGCTTCTTGGCCTCCAACGCCCAAACATGGCCCTTTTGTGCCGGCGGTGAGGGATTTTTGTCCCCAATGTTGGTGCGCGTGGACTTGAGCATACGCGGATTTTGGTATATCTGGGGGGGTTTCCGGAACAGATCCCCCACGTATACCAGGGGCCCACTGTATTCACAAGCAAAGGAGGGCTAAGAGAGCCCTGGAGAGCCTTGCCTTGGGGTGGCTCTGCATCTCTGGTGACACAACGAACTACAAATCCCAGGATTCCACAGGATGGAGCCAGGAGATTTAACACAGTTTCGAACTGGAATATTTCTGCAGTGCAGATACAGCCTGAGCTGGTTGTAAAAGGGTTGAAGCACCCAAGTCTGGTTTTTACCCTCTTAATAATTGTCTTACTTTCAAAAACTAAGCACTTTGTTATTCTGTCTAATCTTTCTGTTTGTTGTTGTAATTCATTCTTGGTAATATGAGATGGTTAGTTTGTCAACTTCCTTCATGTGTAAAAATCTCTTAATAAGAAAACTGGGGAGACTTTTAAATCCTCCCAAAGGAGCTACTTTTGGCTTTTTTGGGGGGACTAGCCTCCTCTTAGAAGCCAGAGCCTGATGTTTATGAAGAATAATAATAAAGGTTGTATTAAAACTATCCTCCCCATTTCTGATCCCTTTTAAAACCCATGTTCCCCAGAAGGAGCAGAGCTGTGTAATAAGAAAACCCTCTCAGAAAAGAGACACAAAGAGACACACTTCCTCCCTTTTGGCCCAAGGAGCCTGGCCTCCTTCTCTCTCTGGAGCCTCAGGAGAGAAAGAGAAGCCTCTGTTTAACTGAGGCCTCAGAGAAGGTTCCGGAGCATTATTCCCCACAGTCACAAGTAGCACAAAATGGCAGCCAGAACACAAAATGTGAGTCTCAGGCAGGAGGCGGGGTCTTCCAGCTGCTCTGCCCCCATTGGCCAGCCTCAAAAAGAGGCGGAGCTTCTGCTTCTCTATTTAGCTCTGTGCGCGGAAGAGTGAGAGAGGAGAGTGAAGCGACAGCAGAGAGACAAGGCCTGGACCCACTAGGCTTCACTGCTGCCCTGAGGTCTGGCTGGGCCTGGCTTGGGTCTACTGCTGGTGCTTTTCTTTGGCCACTGCCATTAAGGAGGGGAGGAAGGAGGCCCAGCAGTCCTTCTAGGCATAGCCCACTCTCTCTGGAGGTGGGAGAGTGGGACTCCCCAAAGGGGATTCCAATGCTTTTAATGGTGGCTCTCATGATGTAGCAAAGATGATGATGATGATGATATCAGGCCTGGGGGGAGGATAGAGCTGCAGCCAGACCTTAATAATCATTAATGCCACACACCCCCCCAGTCATTCTGAGGCAGAGGCATCCAGTTTGTGTTCCGGTGGTCATTTTCTCTTCAAGCAGCCATTTTGTGTTTTAGGCCATTTTGTCTTCCGGCAGCCATTTTGTGCTGCTTCTGACTGTGGGGAATAATGTTCTGGAACCTTCTCTGAGGCCTCTTCAGTTGAACTGAGAGACTCCTCTTTCTCTCCCTAAGACTTCAGAGCCAGAAGCAGGCTAGGCTCCTTTGGCCAAAAGGAAGGCAGTTTGTCTTTTATGTCTCTTTTCTGAGAGGTTTATTATTATTATTATTATTATTATTATGCACAAACATCAGGTTTTGACTACTATCCCTGTTTTTAATAACTGTTTCAATAACTGTCCAGTAATTTAATGGTATTTTATTTTGGATGGGAGGGTTAGGAAGGTTTTGGGATATCATGAAACATGTTTTTATTGTATTGTATGGATATTTTTTATTGTAAGCTGCTAAAAGGTGGCCATTCTTGTGTAGTAATTGTCTTGTGATTTACTCCCACAACAGCCTTGTAAGGTAGGCTTCATAGGCTCCTAGGGCTGGAAGGGAGCTCCAAGGGCCAGACAGTCAGCCCCATTCTGCCCTCCAAGTCCTCCGAACAGATGGCCATCCAGCCAGAGACTCCTCCAATGCTCCTTGAGGCAGCGTCTCCCATATATTTGCTCAGAGGTCATGGGGCCCACAGTCCCATGGGAACCAGTCCTTGCCTTCCCCTTTGGGAAAGGAGACCCCCTCAGCCCCCTGCACTATTTACTACCAGGAGTTACTATGGCTGTGACTCAAAGGAGTTTCCTAGGCATTGTCGCCCTCTGCCCTCCATGGCCATTGGCACTGACCTTTTCCCCATTGCCTTCCCTCCCTCAGCCCTGTGGACCTGCTCCTCTTCCACACTCAGAGCAACCCTTCTCTACGGCTGAGGAGACAGCCTCTGACCCAGGGAAGCTCCGGCCATAAAGGACTACAGAAGAGCCCTATCTGGGGTTGCAGGAATCAGGGTCTTTGTACTGAAGGTAGGCCTTTATTCCTGGAGCTGAAAGAGGACCTTTGTTTAAATGTTTCAGTCCAGGAGTGTATGGAAAGGTTGCAGCTGAGAGACTGAGCCCATGCTTTGCAGGCATAAAGCCCCAAATTCATTCTCTGACAGCATTGTCTTCCCAGAAGGTGAAAGTGAGATTTCCAGACCCCAAACACACAGTGCACCAGTGAGTCCTTTCTATGGGGTCTGTGTGTACGTGTTGATTACTAGAGCTTTGTGAGATAAGATTTAGTCCTACTTGTGGCTAGAACAGGACATTCCCAAGTTAAGATGGCCAGGCAACAGTGTGGAAAATAGGCACTCTCCACATGGGCAGAGTCACTCTCAGAATTGTGACTTCTCTGCATGCAGAAGGCTACCATGGGAATTGGTTGTTCCCATCAGCTCAATCCTCTGGTGCCCCCCTGATCCTGGGAGGAGGGCTGGATCACAATGGAAGGGGGGCAACCAGAGAAGAGAGAGCTCCTTTCCTGCCCTGCTTGACCGGGGAACTCCCTGGGGGATGGAGGGCAACTGCTGTGGCCAATGGGAGAATGGGAGGCCACTAGGCCAGAAAGCCTGACCCAGCAGAACCCTCTATGCTCCAGTGTTGCTCCCTGTGGAATCGTGCAAGGAAGCAAATGCCCACCTCTGCATTGGCCCAACGGAGGCATATGTCATCTGCGTGTGTCACCAGCTGGATGCTGTTCTCTGTCTCTTTGAGTGCTGCAGGGTTTCTTGCCAAGCCAATCCTAACCCTGGGCCCTTTTCTCAGGAATTTCATCTTGGCCTCCTTGTACACAGCTTTGGGGCCTCTCTTTCTGGAAGTGACCCAAGTGTAGGACCACCAGGACCCCTGCCCACAGGATGGCCAACACAGAGGCCAACTGGAGGGAGTTGGGCTCCAAGAGAAGGAGGATGCCGAGGTACAACAACTCTTTGGTGAGTCTGGGTCACTGCTGGGCCAATTTATGAAAGGAAGCAAATAAAGTACTGTCCGAGTTTGGCAGAGACTGTCCTGGTTAATCCTCCGTCATCCCAATATTTCGAGGGCTTTTAAAATGTCCTGGTTTCTCTCTTCTCCTCCCACTTTCCCAGTTCTCATTTCAATTTCTGCATAATGATTGCCAAGGAGTTTGCAGCCCATCAACTCAAAAGTGGGGGTTGGAGAAGAAAGAAGGGGGCAGGGATCTGCCCTTGCTAGGAGTCTGAGGCAAAAACAAACTGTTGTGCCCTTTCCCCCTTGTGTGATCTTCTTCATAAACAACTTTGTCCATCTTCACCACTTTCTGCTGTTGCTTTTTAAAAATGACATTCGCCTCTGAAATTTGGCAACAAATGGCTAAATGCACTATAATCTTTGGAGGCTAAATGTACTATACGTGTCGGGATAGTCAGTATTCTAATCTGTCATTAATAGCCCAGCCATGGCCTAAATTATATTGTATATTACACTGAAAGAATTTGAGACAAACTTCACCTCAAAGGCAGTAGCTTTTTTCTTGCTAACAGAATTTAAAGTTTATTTCCTGGACTAAATTCTGAGGAGATCAAATAATTTTTGGGAAGCATCATGTGCTTCTCCCTCCCCTTTTATTAGTCATTCTCTGGATGAGGGCTATTTTCTATTGCAGGTGACCTTTGCAGATGTGGCGGTATATTTCACTGAGGATGAATGGAAACTGCTGACGAAGAAGCAGAGACTTATGTACAAGGATGTGATGATGGAGAATTACGAGAATGTGGCCTCTGTGGGTAAGGAAGCTGAATTCATTGCCCTTACTATGAAGACTGAGGGCCCTTTCATTCTACATTATCATGGCACTATGATTCCACTTTAGAATTATAGACTCAAAGATTTCCTTATTGCTCTCCTTTGGATAAACTCCAGCTTCTCAACATCCTTTTTGAATTATGGTGACCAGAAATGGACACAGTATTCCAAGTGAGGGTCTGACCAAAGTAGAACAGAATTGCACTATTACTTCCCTGAATCTATAAAACAGAATGAAAGAGTTGAAAGAAACTAGAAAGGCCATCCAGTCCAACCCCTGCCATAACACTATACCCATACTTATGTAGCCTAGAATCACATTGGCCTTTTTAGCTGCTGCATCACACTGTTGACCCAGGTTCAAGTTGTGGTCTACCAGGACTCCTAGATCCCTTTCACACATAGTTTGTCGTAGCAGCTTTCTGTGAAATCTTGGAATTTGTAGTTTAGTGAGTCACTATTGCTCTCCACTTTCTAAGGATTCTAAACATCATATCCTAAAGTGTCAATTTTAGGATTTTGTGCGAAGGAACAATAGAGATAAATGCTTTTTGACTCCAAATGCTCCTCAGCCCATCCCTGACCACGTTTCCTGGCTTTTTTGGCCCCTCTTCAAGCCTTTTGAGACTCTGGAGAGTCTTCTTGGGTAAAATCCTTCTGTTGGCCCTGCAATGGCTTAGAGAACAATGGCAATGTTCTCTAATGTTTCTTTTCCTACCTGAGCTTGCTTAGTTCCATGGTTGATTCCAGAGGCCCTTTGTTACCCAGAATGCTGGAGTCTGGGGAGGACAGCCGCAAGTGCTATGCTTTTAGGGGAATTTGTTACTTAGCTGAAAGGAGATATAAAGTTTGGTTGGGGCAAGAGCGACATCGGGATTCAAGTTAACTATACCAGGCCTGGAAGCACACAGAACTCCAAAGGCATTTGAAATAGTTTTTTGTTTTGTTTTGTTTTATTGAGCGGAAAAGCATAATACACACACACACACGTAAGTGTTCACACACACGCACAAGAACTAGATAACAGGTCAGAGTGGTCAAGAGATGTAAGACTTTATTAATGGTAATACTTTACCTAGGCGGATCTTGATTCCAATTGCTGAGGGTTCGAAATGGGAAGAGAAGTCAGGAGCTCATGTGACAAGTGGGGTTGGCGAGTGCATTGAGGTGCTTAGCCACGTAAACCAACAGACTGTCTGTCTGTAATTGGACTGAAGACAAAGAACAGCCACTCAGGGAAGATATTTATGCTGTAATTGTTGCTTGGGGCAGAAACCGAGTGTCCAAAAGGGTTTAAATTGCTTTAGAATGTGTCCTGGGGGGAAGAATGGTCTGAAACCAAATTGAATGCAGTGGGTGCTTGGAGCAAATTAATCAGACAAAAAGGATTAGCACACTGGCTCTCAGTCCTTCTTGGCTCTGAATTCCTATCATGTTCAGAAGCCAATATACAGCACAATCTGAGGGTGACACTCCCAGATGCAGCTGAACAATAAGATAGCAGAGTACAGAAGCAAATATCCAGATATAGATATTGGCAATGCACTGACCACTTTTTACACTAAAAATCTATCTTGAGTTACAAAATAATACAAATATTTGCAAGCTCTCCTCTCCAAGTTCCTTCAACTTCACCATCTCTTGTTCACACAACTCCAATCCAATCCACACTAATCTGCATGTGAGCTGTATACTGTATTGGTTGTGAGTTACATCCTGGTGCAAAACAGCATGAAGTGACCTCTGCAGTTGGTTTGCATCATGCCTTGGGCTCTGACTGAGTACTCTATGGCAGTCCCACAGGATATGATGCCACCTGTCAATCAAATTATTTTTGCACATGTTTCATGGAATATTGTTTCAACAGGCCTTTGACTATCTGCTTCCACGGATTTCCTCAAGGCAGTCCCCATACAGGCTCTTCCTTGCTAGCTCCTATGAGTAAGGATACAATCATTCCATGGATTTAGGAGCATAAGCAGCAGGGTCATGCTTGGGTTACTCACAGCAAATTTATTAATTTAATCTCAAATAAGGAGGAGTTAATGAGGGCTAAATCGTGGGGTAACATCTTCCTCTCTTAACTCTGATTTTCAGTCTTATCTGTCATTGTCCTTCTTTACAGAAGAACATTTGAGTCATCAAAGAGTCCATACAGCAAAGAAGTCACATAAATGCCACCATTGTGGGAAACGTTTTGCTTGCAAGTCAATCCTCGTCATACATCATAGAGTCCACACAGGAGCAAAGCCATACAAATGCCAGCATTGTGGGAAATGTTTTTCTTCGAAGTCACACCTAGTGATACATCAGAGAATCCACACAGGAGCAAAGCCATACAAATGCCAGCATTGTGGGAAATGTTTTTCTCAGAGGCCAAACCTAGTGAGACATCAGAGAGTCCACACTGGAGAGAATCCATACAAATGCCAGCATTGTGGGAAATGTTTTTCATCGAAATCTTACCTAGTGATACATCAGAGAGTCTACACTGGAGAGAATCCATACAAATGCCAGCATTGTGGGAAATGTTTTTCGTCAAAATCAAACCTAGTGATACATCAGAGAGTCCATACTGGAGAGAAACCATACAAATGCCAGCATTGTGGGAAAAGTTATGCCTACAAATCAGTCCTTGTCATGCATCAGAGAATCCACACAGGAGCAAAGCCATACAAATGCCAGCATTGTGGGAAGTGTTTTTCTTGGAAGTCAATCCTAGTGACACATCAGAGAATCCACACAGGAGAGAAGCCATACAAATGCCAGCATTGTGAGAAATGTTTTTCTCAGAAGGCAAACCTAGTGGTACATCAGAGAGTCCACACTGGAGAGAAGCCACACCAATCCCAGAAGTGAAATGACATTATTTTTGTCAATAAGAAATACAAAAAGTATATTTTCAATCTAATGGTGCAAAGAAAAGGCCCTTGTGATTTTGTGTGTTAGGTTTGTCTGTCGATATGTCTGTTTAAGTTTTAAAGTTATATTTTGTTAAGTTTTGGTTTTAATTGCTATTAGTATATTTCTTTGCTTTAGTTTATAAACTTGGCTGGGGATTATGGGTTGTGGAATAGGTTAGCTAGATAGAGGGTTGGGATTTGTTGCAGCTGGATAGAATAGTTCAGGGAATAATAGCTTTTGGAATTTGTGGGATGTTGGATGAAGAAAGTTCGCAGTTGGTATTAACATAAAGAGGGCTAGTTTCTGGGCATGGCAAAGGGGGCTTTTTTACCTATGAGGCATAGACTGTGGGAATTCGAAGTGGGGGCTAGGTTTGGAAGAGGTTGGGGTTTTTGGTCTTAGGGATGTAATGTATTCTTTGGCTTGGGGAGGGTAGCTCTGATTTAAAAGCTGAATTTCTCACTATGTGTTCTTAATAAAGTTCTTTGCTGTTTCAACACACTTGGACTCATTGATGGACAGAAGTTGTGAATTTGCACAAAATTGACACTTTCTTTTTTTAAAAAAAATATCTTTATTGAATGTTATAAACATCTGTATATATCTGTATATAATCAGTTATTGGCAACAAACAAACTATATGTATAAGACCACTTAAATAACAATAACAACCTATAACGGTATCGAAACATATCGTCTTCTTTATATATCTTCAGGTATTCACCTGCCTTTCATTGATTCCAGTTTCATCCATAACGTATTTTCCTCTATATCGTCAAATCCATTCCTGCTTTAGTTTATATTTCTTATACCAATATTTTTCAATAGATTCCCATTCCTTTAATTTTTTTCCCTTGTTTTTGTTATCATTTATCGATAATGTTAATTTATCTAAATCCTTCATTTCAATCACTTTCTGAGCCCAGTCATCTATTCTAGGTAGAAATTTTTTCTTCCAATTCTTGGCTACGAATATTCTGGCCGCTGTGATTACATATAAGAAAATTCTCCAAAATTTATTTTCCAAAGCGGCTCCCAGATAAGATGTCATATTTAACAGAAATAATTCTGGTGTACAGGGGAAACTTACATTAAATATTTCCTGTATCTTAGCATGTATTTTCTGCCAAAATCTCTTAACCTTTGGGCAAGCCCACCACATATGAAAATAATTTCCTGTTGCTTTTTGACATTTCCAACAGGTATTATTACTTAAGTTATACATTTTTGCAATCTTATATGGGGTATAGTACCATCGGTTTACAACTTTTAGGTAATTTTCTTTGAGATCCTGGGCTGCCGTAAATTTATTAGTTTTCCTCCATGCATTTTCCCAGTCTTCCATAGTTATATTGTGCCCAATTTCTTGGGCCCATTTAATCATATTATTAGTGATTATTTCCTGTTCGAATTCTCTATTCAAAAACAATTTATATATTTTAGATATTTTTCCTTTGTCCTTTCCCCAAAGTAATTTATCTAGTTCATTCACTTCTTTTTCAAATGTCCTTTCCTTTAAATCTTCCTTCGCTTTCTGAGCTAATTGCATATATCCAAGCCAATTTACCTCAACACCTTTTTGTTGTAAGTCTTCATGTTTTAGTATGCCCATCTTGCCATCTGTGCTTATCTTTAATATGTCTTTATACCTTATCCAATCCACCGGAATTGTTCCAGCATCCCCCTTCCCAAAAAATGCCTCTTGTATTGAGACCCATTGGGGTATACCAAAGTATAACTTCTGTCTTATAACTTTCCAAACTTTCAACAATGTTTTCCTCAATATATGGTTATTAAATGTTTTATTCTCTGCCTCTTTGTTATACCACAAGAATGCATGCCATCCAAATTGTAAGTTAATTGCTTCCAGACTTAATTCTCATTTATTTATCAGTGTTACCCATTCTTGCAGCCAGATTAAGCAACAGGCTCTGTAGTAAATTTTTAGGTCAGGTAGAGCACACCCTCCTAGGGCTTTATCCCTTTTCAATATTATCCCTTGTATCCTTGCTCTTTTACCCCTCCAAACAAATTTTACTATTAAGCTTTCCCATTCTTTAAATATCTTGGTAAATTTATAAACAAATACATAAGTCTTGGTAGCACGTTCATCTTAATGGTTGCTATTCTACCAAACAGGGTCAAATCAAATTTATTCCACTGAATCAGGTCATTACTTATTTGTTTCCAGGTTTTTTTTTATAGTTATCATCAAATAAATTCAAATTTTTATCTGAAAGCCATATGCCTAAATAGTTGACTTTTTTCTCTATCTTTATACCTGAACTCAACATTAGGTCTTCTTTTTCCTTTCCCTTCAGGTTTTTTGTAATCATCTGTGTTTTAGCCTTGTTTATTTTGAACCCTGAGACTGTGGCAAAGTCCTTCAGTTCTTCTAATAAAAAGTTCACAGTTCTTTGAGGGTTTTCTAATATTATAACCAGGTCGTCGGCGTAAGCCCTCAGCTTATGTTCATGCCCCTTAAATCTTGTTCCCTTGATTATATTATTTTGTCTTATAGAATTATTCAGAACTTCTAATATAGTTATAAACAGAAGAGGGGATAACGGACACCCTTGTCTAGTGCCTTTCTCGATTGTAATTTTTTCTGATTTCTCTCCATTCACAATTATTTGGACTTTCTGTTGTTTATAAATTTGTTCTATATTAGCCATCAAGGACTTTCCAAAGTCCATTATCTTCAAAACTTCTATTAAGAACTGCCAATTGATGTTGTCGAACGCCTTTTCGGCGTCGAGAAATATTAAAGCTAACTTTCTTTCAGTATGTACGTTATAGAACTCAATGATATTCAACAAAGATCTTATATTGTCCTTTATTTGTCTTCCTGGTAAAAAACCCTTTTGGTCAGAATGAACAATTTCTACTAGTACTTTTTTTAGTCTATTTCCAATTATCCCTGTATATAATTTATAATCTTGATTTAATAAGGCTATTGGCCTATAGTTAGACACTTCAGTCTCGTCTTTCCCTTCCTTAGGTATTAGAACTACATTAGCACATCCTCACGAGTCTGGTTTCCCTTCTGTCTTTACCTTGTTAAACACGTTACAAAGTGTTTTAGTTATTTCTGCTTTAAAAGTTTTATAGAATTTTGCTGTGTAACCATCTTTTAACATATGTATTGCCTCTGATACTTCCATTTCTATAAAGGGCTCTTCTAATAAATTTTTCTGGTATTTACTAATTTTCCTAATATTTTCCTCTTTTCGTTTTAGATATTCAACTATTTTACGCTGTTTTTCCGCCTTATTTCCTGTTTCCTTAAATAGCTCACGATAATATTCACAGAATGCTTTTTTAATTTCCTTTTGGCTTTTTGTTTTTCCCCCTTTATAATGTATTTCCATTACCATTTTTTTCCTATTTCTTTTTTAAGTTTATAAGCTAACCACCTGCCCGGTCTATTTGCATGTTCAAAGTTCTTTTGTTTAGACATTTTAATCTTTTTTGCTAATTCTTCTATATTATCTTCCTGTACCTTAAGTTTTAATGTATTATATTGATTTCTGAGTTTCTTATTATTTGGTTTTTTCTGCATTTTTTCTTCCAGATTCTTCAATTCCATTCTTATTTCATCTTGTTTTGGTTTTTTTTTGTCTTAACTTTTTTATTTCCGCTGCCTTTTTTATTAATAAACCTCTAATTACGGCCTTGAATGTATCCCATATTATCTTATCTTTCATTCCTTCCGTGTTGTTTTTTTTCAAAAATAGTTTGATCTCTTCCTTCAATTCTATTACCGTTTTTTCATCGCTAAGTAAGTTATCATTAAGTCTCCAAATCCATTCTTTTTTCCCTCCATCTATTTCTAAAGTCAACTCGATCATATTATGATCGGATACTTCTCTCGGAGCAATCTCCATTTTTTTAATCAGAGGTAATAATATTTTGGATGATAAAAACATATCTATTCTCGACATTGATTTACAAGAATCCGAAAAGTATGTAAATCCATCTTTATCCTTGTATAAGTAAGTCCAAATGTCGGTTAGATTGTTTTCTTCTATCATTTCAAAGCAGCTAATAGGGAGTTTCCCCTGATTATTTTTAATCTTTTTATTTGATCTTCTATCTTTTTTGGGTTTGAGTACTCCATTGAAATCTCCAACAATGATTGTTCTATCCCCTTCTATTTGCATTAAATCCTGAGCAAGTCTTTTAAAGAATGTACCTTTTTTCTCTAAAGGAGCATATACAGAGATAATATTCAGTTTTTGATTATGCAATTGAACTTTTATTGTTACATACCTTCCGTCCTCGTCTTTGAGGAGTTCTTTAGTATCATACTTTCTATTTACATATATTGCTACACCTCTTCGTCTTTTTTTCTTATCCAAGGAGCAAAACAGATAACCTAAGCTATTATTTCTCAAGTATTTTATTTCACTTTCTTTTATTTTGGTTTCTTGAATACACCAAATATTACATTTTCCCAGATAATGAAATAAAAGTTTTCTCTTGTGTGGTTTACATTTAAAGAGCCTATTTTAATTCTCATTTTTCCAAAAATTTCTCCTTCCCTCTTCCTTTCCTTTCCTCACTCCCTCTCTTATTCTCCTTAACTGGTTGTTTCTTTATCTATGTCCTTGGCTTTTTTCCCCTTTGTCTGTTCTTCTTCCGTTTTTTTATCCCTTTCCACAATCCTCCTGTAAAAATCTTTGGCTTTGTCCAAGTTGTCTATTTTGTACCTTTTTTGTCTATATATGAACACAATCCCCTCAAATGTGTCCCATCTATATTTTATGTTGTTTTTTGAAAGCTCTTGAGTTAAAAATCTATAATCTTGTCTTCTTCTTAATATCTGTATAGGTATGTCCTTGTAAATCTCAATTTCCTTGTCCTCAATTATCAATTTTTTCTCTAGATTCTGAGAGCACACTTTGTTTCTGAATCTTGCGTTAGTAAAACAGATTGCAATGTCCCTGCCTAAATTTTTTTCCTTGGCCAGTCTGGAATTAATCCTAAATATTTTTTCTATTTGCCAATTTAATGTTTCTTCTGGAATTTCAATATATTCTGCCAAGGCCGGGATTATACGATCAAAAATTTGTTCCTTATCAGCTTCTGGTAATCCCTGTAATTTTATGTTTCTTTCTCTGTATCTTACTTCCTGTAACAAAAAGCTCATATTTACATTCTGTTGATCAGTTATTATGTTGCTTGTTTTCTTTTCTAGGTCTTTTGTTTGGGTAGTCAGCTGTTCAACCTCTGTTTTTAAATCTTTAAATTCTCCTGTCATCCTATCAATCTTACTTGCTAAACTTTGTATCTCCTTATGTGTGTCTAATTGTATTTCCTCCCTAGTGTCCTTCAGTTCTTCTCTTATTTCTTTTTTAAATAATTTCTTAAATTCCCTTAGTTCCTCTAGTATTAACAGACTGATGTCTTGTTTAGTAGGGTGCTCTACAGATCCCCTTCTGGGATCAGAATATTACTCTTGCGTTTGGTTTCTAGAGCGGGTACCTGAAGCCATATCGATAAATTCTTATGTTCCCGCCTTCCTTATTCCAACAAGTTTTATATCTGATAATTCCTTCACTTGTTAATCACCATTCATTAAGTCCGATTCCAATTTATTACTTCTATGCTATATGCCTCATTTACTTTCGTCTCTGTATCCAAAAGGCAAGGAAAAGACGGCAAAAAGAGAAAAAAAGAAAATGTATACTTATTTAACTTTCCAAAGTCCCCTGCAACAAACAATAATAATTTTTCATACAGTCCTTCTTATTTTCTTTTAATTGTCTCTTCCTAGGCTCTCATTGAGTGTTTCAATACCCGTTTCTAAATTTTGAGGGTTTTATTTAGCAAGCTAGAACTCAAAAGTTACCGCCTTTGGCGTTGGCTGCTCTGCGGACCCTATTTCCTGCCTGCCCCACTCTTCACCCTCGAGCAAAGAGTTGAGCCATGCAGGAGTTCTGAGTCCTCCTACGGGCCCCTACTATTCCAACCTCTTAATTAGTGTTGGAAATTCTCCTTCTCAGCCCTGCGTCCAACGGACTTCAGGGTTAGAGAGGGAAACACCAAAGGAAGAGTGGCTTGTGAGGCAGAGTCCCTGCCTCCCCCAGCCAAAACGCTTGCCTCCACCCCCCCAAAAAAAAAGCAAGTCCCAAATAGGCGAGGATGAGCGAAGACCAATAAGCCTTAGATGGCCCCAAAGAGAGAAAGAGAAAAACCTCCCAAGTTTCTAGTTTGTTTTTTGTTTGTTTGTTTTTTTTCCTTCTCTCTTTCGCTGCCGCCGAGCTGCGCCTCAGGAGAGGCAGATGGTGGGTGGGCCTTTATGGCCCCGGGAGCGCTGGGTGTCCTTGCTCTCTCCGCCGCCGCTGCCGAGCTGCGCCTTAGGAGAGGCAGATGGTGGGTGGGCCTTTATGGCCCCGGGAGCGCTGGGTGTCCTCGCTCTCTCCGCCGCCGCCGCCGAGCTGCGCCTCAGGAGAGGCAGATGGTGGGTGGGCCTTTATGGCCCCGGGAGCGCTGGGCATCCTCGCTCTCTCCGCCACTGAGCTGCACCTCAGGAGAGGCAGATGGTGGGTGGGCCTTTATGGCCCCAGGAGCGCTTGGCGTCCTCGCTCTCTCCGCCGCCGCCGCCAAGCTGCGCCTCCAAAACTGACACTTTCTTTTCTCCTCAATCCTCAGCTCCATTCCCAGCCATAAGAACAGAGGCACACACACACACACAGAGAGAGAGAGAGAGAGAGAGAGAGAGAGAGAGAGAGAGCTATATGTACAAAGCAGAGCCTTCCCAGCCTTTCTCTCCTGAGTCCAGCTCCACTGGTTGGGCTCCATTCTGGAAGGAAGGAAAGAAGGACGGATGGACGGACGGAAGGAAGGAAGGAAGGAAGGAAGGAAGAAGGGCATACTCCTTCCCTTCTTCCAAAGGCCGAGAGTGGAATAAGCAGCAGCAGCAGCAAGGGCCTTGCAATCCCTGCGCATACTAAGGAGGGGCCTTTGGTTGCTAATGTGCATGCAGAGTTTCAGCCTCTGAAGCCATTGCTGCCCTCACAGCCTGCGCTGAGGGAGGGAAGTGGAGGAGAGCCTTTGTTCGTTTGAAGGATTGGCTGGAGGGTCTTCGGGTTGTGTGTGTGTGTTGGGGTGTTGTAAGAAGGAATGAAACCCCGATCTCCCCCCAAAGAAAGGCAGGGGACCTGCCAGTCCGCCTCTCCCTCTTTCCTTCCCTGACCCCTCCTTCAGGAGGTCCTTGGGGCCCAGGTACTTGGGAGGTTATTATAAGAAAAGAGGGCAGGGGGGACCCTTGGAGAGAGGCATGGCCATGGAAGGGAGGGGGATCTGAAGGTAAAAAGGGGTTTGAGGAACACCCTTCCTCCTGGAAAGTGGGGCAGAGGAGAGACCCTCCCTTCTGATGCCTCATTTGGGGGAGATTTTTGTGCCAAATAAAGAGCATCACACAGCATAGGCTTCAATAGCATTAGATCAATCAATCAATTTTTTTTATTAATGCTTAAGCCAAAGGCCATTTGCATGATTAAAATGTAAAACCAATGGCAGAAATTCAGAATTATAAAATGCTCCATCAAATAACTAACATCCAAATTTTATATATTAAACATAATAAAATTCCATACATTTAAATAAAACAACATTAAAAAGAACTTCAAAGTTTAGATAAGATTATCCCCATGACAATCAACTGCTATGTCCTCTATTAACATTGCCCAAATTTTGATTGTTGTTGAGGCAAACAGTAAAATCTTATAAGTTACCTGAGAATCAATATCAGACAGGAGGGGGAAAAAATCTTTTCAGAAGTGGTATTAGACTGTAAATTGAACAGAATAGATCCCATAAATTTAGTTCTTGGATCAGTATATAGTGAGGAAAAAAGCAGATAATGAGGCAAGTCCTCGATTTCTGGAGCTCCACAAATACATAAAAGGGAATCCGTAGGTGTGTGTGAATATCTACCATCGATCATGGCTGCAGGCATTGTTTGGAAACAAAGAGCTGTAAAAGCCTGCCTAAGCTTTGGTAATGTAAGCTTCCCTCGGTAAACAGCCATCTGATGGTCCAATTTATATAATGTAAACCATTTGGAAAATGTCGAATTGTCAATAGCCAGTCTATCCAGATACACATCATGGTTAAAAATGTATTCACGAAGCTTCTCTCTTGAATTCCGGGTAGAAGGATTTTCAGTTATGATTCAAGCAACCTATTGTATCTTAAACTCCAGACTCTGCAGCTTGGTAAATGTTGGAAACACAACTTAGGAAAAACCTTAACCAGAGAACCTATTACAGATCTCCAGTAGTTAAATAAAGCAAAATGAATATGAGCTCTGATGGAGGGGAGGCCGACCTCAGCCCGAACCAAAGCTGCAGTTGTGCCAGGTGAAAGTAGAAGCAATTTCTTGAAAGATGTATTCTGGATGGCCTCCCGTTTCACCAATTGGGAATCATCCCATCCCCACACAGAGCGCCATATAGGATCTGAGCTATAACTTTACTCTGAAATACTTTTAGAGCTGGTGTGACCAGATGACCCCCTGCCTGGTTGTAGCATCTAAGAATTGCTCCAATAGATCTCACAGCCATCGCTCTACTAGCTTCTACGTGGGACCATTTTAATAGGTCCTATGCCCCCAACAGAGGGAATAGTGACCTTCAGCCCAACCTTGACCAGGAAACGATCCATGGTCCATGGCAATGCGGAGATATGGACTACCTCGATCCATGGATATGCCTGTTCCGTACAGAAGACCACATCGAGAGTATGACCTGCACAATGCGTGGGATCAGAGATTGTGATGATCTCCTGGGGTCCAAGCAGCCAAACCACAGCCCTGTTATGGCTCTTAGCCCAGCAGACCCTTACATTCCTTAAATCACGCTGCCTCCACCCAGTGAATTATAAAAGGGTTTCCCTTAACCTACACTGGGACCGGTTAAGGAACCTTATTTCTACTTCTTTACTGATCTTCCCAAGCATCAACCGATCCAAGACACGTGTAAAAGGAGCGGTGAGTAGTAGATACTCCAAGGAGATATCTATTATAAATAATAAATACAACTAAATTATAAATCATGCAAGATATTTCATACAAGGGATTAAAACAAATAAATAAAACTAAACGTCCAATTCTGAGACTAACTTCCAAGATCCGCTCTTTACCTCTCTCTCTCTCTCTCGATCTCCAACCGACACAATTCCCCCAACTGTCTCTTGGTCTCTCAGGCCTTATATCTCCTTCTCACAGAAGATTCCAGAAGGACCTTTATCTTGCTCTCTGATTGGTCAAGAGAGCCTTCCGTAGCAGTGATGTCATTCTGCATTTGCATAAACCTCCCTTTACTGCCTGAAGAAGACCTCCATTGACTGGAGCCCTGTTATTACAACAACAACAATAACAATAGCCCCTCTTTTTATTGGAAGAGATTCACAACTATACCTTGTTTCCCGGTTGGGAAGAACAGATTCCAGAGGTTTCCATTTCCACTAAGATTAGGAGCTCCCAAATGGGAAAATGGCTTTTGCAGTCTTTTCCACCATTGAGCGTACCTTATGTTGTCTTTAAACCAGTCAAAAGAGAGCAGGAAAGTAATCGTGAGGAGAAAGCAAAGTCCCACATTTGCCCCCATAAGCTCCCCCTGAAGCTTTTCCCAGCATGCCTTAGTCCTCAGTCTCCCTCCCAGGCTCCACCGTTTCCTAGAGAGATGGAAACCTTCAAGGGAGAGTCCTTGGGGGTCAAGCCAAGCTCTCCTCTGCTTCCCAAGGCCTCTTTCTCCATCCACTGCTGGTCTTTGGAAGGGAGGCCTAGACTGCTCTTGGGAAAGTTACTTTTGGAGCGACAGGGACTCCCCAAACCTCCCAGTCTGGCTCTAACATTAAGTATGTCAAATATCTGCAATGAACTGGGCCAGGTCTTACGTCAGGAGTGGGAATCCTGTGACTCTCGCTCCATATCCCCATTAAGAAAAAGACTGAATCTCCATGACTGGTGCTATGTTTCATACTCTTGGGATGGGCAGCCAGGAAAACAGAATGCTTGAAAGAATTCAAAGGTTTATTGGATGGAGATAGAAGTGCCAGATGCCTTAAAATCATATGTTCTGAATCAAAGACAGCATGAAAGTTTTACAGGACAGAATCTGGATAAACACTTCCACCAAACAAAAAGTATTTCACATTTCCACTTTCTCTCCTTTCTGGAAATGCTGATGCCTCAAGGGCTGGATCCTAAGCAAAACAGAGATATGGTTTGAACTGCAATTCAGAGGTCAAGGTTTGTATGTAGTTTCTGATGCAATTTACTATTTTCAAGGTCCAACTTACAATTTTAATGCCTTTGCATTGTTTTGAATTTGTACTGTATTAAATTTGCTGTTAGCCACCCTGAGTCCCTATATTGGGAGAAAGGATGGATGTACTGTATATAAATAAACTAAATAAACTGGAGATCCCTTGAAGATCCATGGGTTTCTTGGTGTAAATAGCCCTCCACCCATACAGACAGAGACTGAAGAAGTCTGTCCAGAATTGCTATGGGTCATTTTTGGCACCTGGGTTGTACCTCCATTGCCCAAGCCTAGCACTTTGACACCATGAAACTTCTAGGACTCTGTCCAACAGAATCCTGGGATTTCATCTTTCAGGTACTTAGAATTATATAGCAACTCATGAAGGACTGCACTGGGGCTCTCTACCAAGCATCCAGTTCTAAGCACCCCATTCCCAGGTTTCTCTAGGGTGGATCCACAGCCGGTAACATGGCACCAAACTGGTACAATTGGATAATATGCAAATGACTTTGGTTGCCTACTTTCTGGTGTCCCTCCATCTCTCTTATAGGGTTGTGAATTCAGGTCCTGAGGTTTGTGAGCTAAAACCTAGGACCTGGGGCAGGGCCTCTAGGGATCTCATTCAGCCTAATGCATAAATTACAAACCACAGTCGCTCACAGTTTGTCATTCAAATCTACTCAATATACTTTCCTGTGTAGAAATGAAGAGAGAAATTTTTAAAGGTCTGTTCTCAGATCAAGGGGAAATGAGAGAATTATTCTTTCTCACTTGCTTGGAGAGACAGGATAAAAAGGGTGAAGTCGAAGGCTTTCATGGCCGGCTTCCATAGCTTTTTGTGGGTTTTTCAGGCTATGTGGCCACGTTCTAGAAGAGTTTCTTCTGATGTTTCACCAGCATCTGTGTCTGGCATTTTCAGAGATGGCAGCCACAGATGCTGACGAAATGTCAGGAAGAAACTCTTCTAGAACATGGCCACATAGCCCAAAAAAGCCACAAAAAACTAAGGATAAAAAGCTTTTAATTTAGCCTCCTTCTTTCTTGCCAGATGGCGAATGCAGAGTATAGTAGTGAGCCCTTGTACCACCACAACTGAGAGAAAGTAAGAAACTAAACCAATCCATAGACCCCTGCAATTTTTCTAGTTGAAGAAACCAATGAATTAAGCCTAGCAAATTATGTTAAGCTACTGCTCTCACATCTGATGTGGATGTTTGCACAGAGCCCTTTCCTCTTTCCTAGAATTGGGCTCCCTCCAAAATCAAGATCTGTCTGAAGATCATGCATGAAATCTGGAAGCTCAATGCCAGGTCCTGCTGTATCATATCTTTAATGCCACATGTAAAAAGGGCAAGGAAAATCACCTGTTACAGGAGAAGAAAGCAAATAAAGCCTGATCCTTTCTGGTCCAGGTTTCGGTCCTGGGCAAAAGAAGGGAAACCAGGATTTGACGGGAGTTAGCGAATGCTGTGTGGCCTCCCCTGCCTGCCCTGGGGCCTCCCTGGGGACCAAATCCATTAACCTTCTCTTCCCCCTCAGTCAGCATTCTCACAAAGGAACCAAATTTAGGGGTCTCCCATCGGCATCTTGAGGCACCCACCTTTCCTTTCCTTTCCTGCCAAGGAAACCCAGAAGGAGCCCTTCTTCCTAAGCAGCCAATGACCAAAGCCACCAGCCTACTAGAACCCTATTCAGGCTCCAAGCCAACCGCTAACAATGGTCCAAGTTCAGGGCTGCTTTAACTGTCTGGCTGAATGCTAGGGAATTCTGGGAACTGTAGTTTTGTGAGATATTTAGT